>JASDQU010174054.1:0-20791 GCA_032191745.1 Picea mariana | reverse complement strand
TGGCCTCCACAAAATGCCCCTGCTCAACCTTGGTACCAGGGATGGAGAGACCCTAATTTTGGAAATAACCAACAGTAGCATGCAGTACCAATTCCCCTAAATCCATGTACTTAGTATCCTCCAAACATACATTAGTTATTGCCTGGTTTTACTCCACCTCCTTTACTACCCATTCATCAAACTCCTCAACAGCCTCAGAATCCACCTCGCCCCACCATATTACCCGCTCAACCCATTCCAAATCCTAACAATAGACCACCTCTACCACTCCATAATGTTGATTTTCAAAATTACCCAGCTTACACCATAAACCCCATTTCCATACAAGAAATACAACTGAGATCTGGAAAAACTTTAAATAAAACTCAGCCTGTAACAAGAACAACACCAAAGGTAATTATCCAAGAACATGAAGAAGAACCTATATATGATTTATCAAATGGGGCATCTTTGAAAGATGTTATCATTCCAAAGCATAAAGTATCTGAATCACAACATAACATACAAACTCAGGTTCCCCAAACACCTCCTTTTTCTGAAAGGTTGCTCATTGAAAAACCAATTGTTCAAACTGAGTTTGACATCATGAATTAATTAAGAAATGTCTATGTTAAGATTCCATTATTACAAGAGATCAAAGATGTTCCCATCTACACCAAAACCATCAAAGAACTCTGCATTAAGAAACCAGGTCAGAAATAGAAAGATCCACCCACGATACACCTAGTAGGCCAGTCATCGAATTGTATTTCTGAAGCACCTAAAATTGTGAAGTATGCCAACCCAGGGAACCCAATAGTTTCAATGACTATCAACAATGTTTCTATTGGTAATAATTTAGTCGATCTAGGTGCAACCATTAATATAATGACTATCAATATAGTTGAACTATTGCAACTAAGTCAATTCCTTCGCCCTACCCCTATAGTTCTTGAACTTGCTAACAGAACAACTATAAAACCTGTTGGAGTCCTCGATGACATTCTTGTTACATTAGCTTCGTGGGAATATCCTGTTGACTTCATGATTATTCATTCAAAGGACCCCACGAAAGGCCATCCAATTATTCTAGGGAGACCTTGGTTGGCCACGGCCAATGCTTTCATAGGATGTTGTGGTGGGGATATGTTCATCTCAAATGGAATTTCTTCACAGAAACTTACTCTTTTTCCACTTGCTCAACCGGTTACAGAAGAATTATGGTGGCTAAAA
Source organism: Picea mariana (assembly GCA_032191745.1). Classification (NCBI taxonomy): domain Eukaryota; kingdom Viridiplantae; phylum Streptophyta; class Pinopsida; order Pinales; family Pinaceae; genus Picea; species Picea mariana. The sequence continues at coordinate 19,579 of JASDQU010174054.1, read as the reverse complement.
TGTCCCTATCATGAGAATGATGAGGGAGAATGTTTATTCTCTGTTGATGAGTTTCACGCACTACAAGAACCTATAGAGGATGATATTTTGAGCCAATTTCTTTCTGTGACAAGAAATGTTGAGTTCCCACAAACATATTTTCAATACGATCAAATTTTCAGAGAGGAATTTCAAGAACGAAGTGAGTTATTTTCCTTGTTTTCACCATTGATGAGAATCCAGGGTCATATACCATTCCAGTAGAACTTAGCCTAGGCAAATGTCTATACATCAACTCTAAATTAAGTCTCAACCAATAGGAACAATTAACAAATCTTTTGAAAGAACAGTCAAGGGAATTTGCATGGGAATACACTGATATGAGAGGAGTGCATCCTGACACTTGCATTCACCACATATATATCAAACCAGGGATAACCCCAGTAAGACAACCACAAAGGCATATGAATCCAATCCTAAAAGATTTTGTGAAAGAAGAATTACAAAAATTATTAAACGTTGGATTCATTTATCCAATTTCTAACAGCAAGTGGGTTTCACCTCTTGTTGTGGTGCCTAAGAAAATGATAGGGAAATGGAGAATGTGTGTAGACTTTAGGGAGTTGAACAAGGCAACCCTGAAGGAATACTTTCCCTTTCCCTTTATAGATCAGGTTTTGGATACCTTGGCTGGAAAAAGATACTTTTCCTTTCTCGATGGATATAGTGGATACAATCAGATTCAAATTGCTCCTGAAGACCAGGACAAAACAACATTTACATGTCCTTGGGGCACTTGTGCTTATAAAGTGCTACCTTTTGGACTATGCAATGCTCCTGCTACATTTCAGAGAGCAGTCCTTGGGATCTTTGCTAACTTAATTCATGATTGTGTGGAAGTATACATGGACGATTTTACTGTTTATGGTAACACTTTCAAAGAAGCCTTAAGTAATCTTGAGAAAGTCGTGATTCGCTGTCAGGAATCAAATTTATCCCTTAGTCACGAAAAATGTAAAATGATAGTAACTGAGGGAATAGTGTTGGGTCATCATTTGTCTGCAGAAGGAATTAAAGTTGATCCAGCCAAAATTGAAGTGATAGTTAAACTTTCCTCTCCGAAAACCCAAAAAGATGTGCAAAGTTTTTTGGGACATGCTGGATATTATCTTCGGTTTATTGAAAACTTTACAAAGATATCCAGCCCCATGTTTAAACTGTTAGCAAAAGATGCAGAATTTTGTTGGGATAACAATTGTCAGAATGCTTTTGAGAATTTGAAAGAAAAATTGTCCATGGAACCTATTCTAAGAGGACCAAATTGGTCTCTTCCTTTCCATATTTCAATTGATGCCTCAGACACTGCTTTAGGAGGAGTGCTTGGACAAAAAGAAAACCAACAAAACTATGCAATTTACTTCACTAGAAAAAACCTTACTCCCCCTGAATTGAACTACATTGTAACAAAGAAGGAATTTTTAGTCGTAGTTCATGCAAACTACTGCTAAAGATATCTTTACTCGCTTCGGTGTTCCACGAAATATTGTTACTGATTAAGGTGCCCAATTTACTTCTAAGTTGATGAAAGAACTCACAGATAAATATGGGATAAAACACTGTAAGTCTTCCCCATACCATCCACAAGCCAATGGGCAAGTGGAATCCACGAATAAAGTTATAGAAGCTATTCTAACCAAGACAATACATTTACATCACAAAGATTGAGCGGATAGGCTTCTAGAGGCTTTATGGGCATACTGGACTACGTGGAGAAACACCACTGGTCATACCCTTATGAATTGGTATTTGGCAAGAAAATTCTCCTTCCCATAGAATTTCAGATTCATACCTTCCGCCTAGCAGCAGAGTTGGGGTTGAATTTGGATGAGGCACATAGACAGAGATTCATGCAACTAAATGAATTGGGATAAATTAGGCAAGATGCTCTTCAAAGAACTATCCTTGTACAAAATCAACGTAGCAAATGGCATGATAAATACATTAAGAAAAAACATTTTCAACCAGGGGATTGGGCATTGCTTTTTGAGTCCAAATACAAAAATTTCAAATGAAAACTTACGACAAGGTGGTTGGGACCTTATGAAGTGGAGATTGTTTTTGATAATGGATCTGTTAGAATCAAGACCATAGATGACTCTCAAAATTCCTTTGTAGTAAATGGACATCGATTAAAAGTGTATAACAAACCCTTGTCAAGAGATGATTTTCTACAGGAAATTGTCAAACAAACAAAAATAAAGATAGTAGGAGAAGAGTCTTCTCCTCCTGCTAATCCTTGATCATTTTTGTTGTTCTAAGATTTTGTAAATAATAAAATTTTAACAGAAAATAAAAAATCAAATAATATATATATATATATATAAAAATTTCTTTTTGGATATGTTGATATATTGTTTTCAATTTTATAGGCTTTTCAAAGCAAGTACAGAATTGAACTTCATCACTCTTTCGCAACAAGTAAGAAGGTAAGACCATTTTATTTTATGAAATTTTCTTATCAATATGCACTGTCTTGTTTTGAAATGAATAAATTTGAGCTTGTTTGCTCCCTTTGAATTGCTCATTAAAGTATGAAAGGGGCATTTATCAGGGATGGGATTATTCTTTACCAGGCCTGATGAATTATGATGGGAAAGAAACCCCCCTATAGTTTTCTTTTAGCATTTTATTAAATTATCAAAACATGAGAAAGCAATGAGCATATACTAACTTGGGCTCATAAAATCCACAAGTAAGTGATTACTGTTCCAAAAATTATTTTTGCAAGATTTCTATCTGCACTCACATTGGATGATGTGGAATACATTAAGGTCCACCTTCCAACAAGTCTCACTCCATTGATACCAACACCTTATCTAGAGTAGAGATTAGAGACTACTTAGTACCCTGGACTCTGCATGCCTCAATGGCAGATTTCCTTGCTAACAACCATGGGAATACATCAATGTCTCTTGGTTGATAGATCCTACAGGTGACTCGACACCAAGACCTTTATTCGTACTTGTTAGGATGTACTATAGGTACCTTGAGGCCCATTGACATCATTGGTGGGTCATCTTGCATTGGTTAACGACATTCATTAATGGCCGGTAATCCAATGATTTCTTTTTGTGTTCGACTCCAGAAAATTTATTCACAGAAATAAGAATTGTACCATGGGTTAAAGCTTTGAAGTTGTTGAAGACATAATTTTAATTGATCCCTTTCAGGAAGGAACAAAAGACAGGTTTAGGGATAGCCATCAGATAATTTGCTTTCATAAACAATAAGTCTTTTTCTCAGCAAGTTATTATTGGTTCAAGTTTCTCTACAGATTTCGGGTTATTTCATCAGTACCAGTCAGTGCCAGACATAATCCATCAACTACAGTGGTTATCAGAAATACAAATTCAAATTACAATTTTAGCGCTCTCCAGATACAGACTTGGCTTCAAAGATCTCTATAGTAAGAAATGCATAACAATGGAATAGGTAATATAATTCAGGTACGCTTAGTTTCATGTTGGTTTAATGTATTAAATTACATATTAATAATTTGAACTAGGAATGCCTCGATACTCCATAATATTTCATTATACCTATACTCTGTACCTAATAAACCAATCCTTCCTGACATTTCATATCATGGGAAATGCACTGCATTATCTTGGCTGAATTCGACACGATTCATATGTAATAATATTTTGTAAACATGTATCATCATTTCCATACATGCTATTGATCCTCACGACATTTCAAACGTTCTTTTATGATTCCTCTCATGACTACTTCACACATCATACTCTATTCCTCAGTTTCCCTCATCTAATTCTGCTGCTCACCTGTGGACCTTTCCTATGATACCGAGTGAAATTATGGTGGCAAATCGTCATGAACCTGAGACTTATGCAAATTTGGAAGCTCTTTCTGAGTATGAAGCCACAAAACACATTTTTTAGAAATCTAGATGGGAGCCATTCTTCAAGAAATTTGATGGGTATGATGATTCAGTTACACTTCATTTCACTCTGCATTTTCATGGTGGACTAGCTAAGGTTGGTGAGCTAGAGTTTGAAGTCACAGAAAAAATCATCTTTGAAGCAATTCAATTACCCAGCACTGGTCAGAAATGGATAAAGGGCCAGCCCGTCGACAAGAAGCTCTGCACGGAGCTCCTGCAACCACAGTACCCAAAATTACAATGGTTAGAGGGAACATCAAGGTCATGGTTAGAACCAAAATGGGCTCAATTGCTATCTATCCTCCAATGCTACCTCACTTGTGAAGGGCGGTATACGATCGTGTTTCCATGTCATGCTCCACTCTTGCTATATTTCAAAGGTAACCATTTGATGAACATACCCTATTTTCTATTGAAGAGTTTAAAGAAAATGGCAGAATAGGTCCGCAAAGCCAAAGATTTTAGAGGTAGCTTATTTCATTTTGGTCTTGTCAAAATATTGATTAAGTCTGCATTATCCCACAAACAAGAAACTTGGGATATGTTCATTGTAAGAACCCTAGCTTCTGACAAATCTAGAGATAAAAATGTTAAGTCCACTCCTTCACAGAAGAAGCCAAACTCTAAGAAAAAAGGTGTTAAAACCCTGACCAAAATCTGTGATGACCCTAAGAATACACCAGACTGCACAATTGAGGCTAGTGATGATAATCCTGGTACAAAAAATTCGTTTGATGTCCATGGTTCCTATGGTGTGGAAACTAACAATGTGACAAACACAGCCTTGTCATCGCAAAGTGATGAACATAGTAATGATGCAATGTGACGAACATAGTACTATAATAATCTGATAATCATATTAATGTCTCAATTTTTCAAACAAAGCTATGTCCTCGAAATGTGACAAACATAGCCCCATCGTCATAATGTGACGGACATACCCATATTGTCGCAATGTGAAGCACATAGCCTTGTCATTGCAAATTTATGAACATATTAAAGTTCCATTGTGACGAACATAATAGTGTCACAATCTAACAAACATAATAATGTTGCAATGCATCAAACATAGCCCTATTGTCATAATGTGATGAATATACCCATATTGTCATAATGTGACGAATGTAGTATTTCCATCATGAAGTAATGAACATAGTAATGTTGCAATATGATGAACATGGCACTATCACAATCTAATAAACATAGTAATGTCACAATGTTTCAAACTTAGCCTTGTCATCGCAATGTGTCAAACATAGCCTCGTCATGGTAATGTGAAGAACATACCCATACTGTCACAATGTTACAAACATAGCTTTATCGTCGCACATCGATGAACATAGTAAAGTTGCAATGTGACGAACATAGTAAAGTTGCAATGTGAAGAACATAGTAGTGTCACAATCTGACAAACATAGTAATGTCACAATGTGTCAAACATAGCCTTGTCGTCGCAATGTGACGAACATACCCATATTGTCACAATGTGACCGACATAGCCACATCGCCATAATGTGACAAACATACCCATATTGTTGCAATGTGACGAACATAACCCCTTCATCATAATGTGACAAACATACCTAGATTGACGCAATGTGACAAACATAGCCTTTTTGTTGCATATTGATGAACATAGTACTGTCACAATATGTCGAACACAATAATGTTGCAATGTGTCAAACATAGCCCCACCATCATAATCTGCCAAACATAGCCATACTATTGCAATGTGATGAACATAGCCTGGTCGTCACAATGTGATTACCATAATCTCGTAGTCGCAGTGTGACGAAAATATGCTATCATCATAATGTGAGAACATTTTTCAAATTCCATTGTTTGGCAAAGATAACCCATTCCCACAATGTGATGTACACAACTCAATGTCACAATGTGAAAAACAAACCCAACATTCTAGTGATATGACCATTTCCCAACATCGCCATGTGATGAATATAACCAATTGTCAAACTATGACAAACCTATTCCAACACCACATTGTGTCAAACAAAAACCCTACATCACAATGTGACAACCATAACCTTACAATATGATGTCGCAATGTGACAAACATAGCCCAGTATTGTAGAGAGACTACCATTTCCCAACTTCGTTATGCGATGAACATAACCCACTATCAAACTATGACAAACCTATCCGAACACCGCATTGTGTCAAACAAAAACCCTATGTCGCAATGGGATGACCAAAACCTTATGATGTCACGTGACAAACAAACCCTTAACCATTGTCAGAATGTGAGAAGAATTTCCAAATGTCTAACAGTTCCAATGTTTTATGTCATAAGGTTACTAGGGTTACTATTAAGAAAATATTTCGGTTAGGATTATTCCTATTAAAATTTAGGTTAGGGTTTCTTTTATAATAAGAAGAAAATAATATTAAAAAAACAATGTTATACTTTATTAATGTATAAATAATAATGTATTACAAATATATTTTTACTTTATTGTAGTTTTACTCTATTAATATTGTATGAATATTTCATTAATACTTTAATATTTTAATGTATTATTATATTTTTGGATACTTTATGATTAATGTATAGATGCTTTGTTAATATATTAATTAATAATACTTTAATATTTTATTAATTTTATTGAGAGTTTATAAATATATTCATTAATTAATTAATTCTTTAATGATTAATGTAATAATGTATTTGTACTTTAACAATTTATTAATGTATAATGTATTAATACAATATATTATATATTATTACAATATTTACTAATTAACATGTTATATTATATATAATTAAGAGGTCACAAGTTCAAATCCAGAGGGGTGTAGGGTATGTATACCTCTGTAGACTTTACTAGTCAAATCGTTTGGCGGAGAAGGTCCCTTGTCCCACAAACAAGGGGGTCTCATACACCAATTTGGTATGGCTTAACCGTGACCTCAAAAATAGATTACCATTATTATTATTATACATTAATGTATTGATAATTTATACATCACATTAAGGTATTAATTAATTAATTAATTAATGCTTTAATTTTATGTATTTATGTATTTATGTATTAATACATTAATTAGTAAATCATTCATATATTTATTAATTAATACATTAATAGCTTTATACATTTATGCAATATTACATTAATATATTTATATATTATTAATGTATTTTTGCATTATTATTAATGTAATCCTTTATTATTACTTTAGTACATTTATGCAAAATGTAATATTTATATATTATTAGTGTATTTTTGCATTATTATTAATGTGATCTTTTATTATTATTTTAGTATATTTATGCAATATTATATTAATGTATTTATAAATTATTAATGTAGTTTTTCATTATTATTAATGTATTTCTTTATTATTACTTTATAAAATATTTATTAGTTAACATGTTACACTAATACAGCCTGAGTGGGCCTAATGGTTAAGAACATGTGTTTCCTCTTAAGAGATCACAGATTAAAAATAAATTATTATTATTATTATTACTTAATTTATACATTACATTAATGTATTAATTAATTAATATATTACTACATTTATGTATTTATATATTACTAATATATTTTTGCATTATTAATACATTAATAAATTATAATATTTTATTTTATTAATAAATTATATTATTTCTTTGTTTTTACTTTATTGTTGTAATGTTTTAATTTATAAATTAATTAATACAATATATTACTAAAGTATTTATTAATTAACATGTTACACTAATACATTACATTAATATACTACTCTACTAAAGTATTTATTAACTAACATGTTACACTAATACATTACATTAATATATTACTCTACTAAAGTATTTATTAATTAACATGTTACACTAATACATTACATTAATATGTTACAAATTTTATATATTTATGTATTTATATATATTATTAATATATTTTTACATTATTATTAATGTTTTACTTTATTAATTAAAATTGATTAATAAATTGTATTATTTATTTATTTTTATTTTGTTTTTCATATATATATATATATAATCTATCAATATATTAATATAATATATTATTAAAGTAGTTGTTTAGTAATATGTTACATTATTACATTACATTAGACATTAATACTTTAATATATTATTATTTTTCATGTATTAATACATTAATTAATAAAATTTTAATATATTTATTAACAAATATATTAGTGCTTTTGTATATTTTTGTAATATTACATTTATATATTATTAATGTATTACAATGTATTATTAAGGTATTTGTTTATTAACATGTTACATTATTATGTTTTTTTGAATTTTTGTTCCCATATAAACACTGGGGTTCCATTAATCCAAGTGGAGCAGGTTGAGGAGATGAGGGGGAGGAAATCCGGGGAATCCATCCAGAGAGGATTGAATCTAAAAGGGATAGGACCACAATTCAAAATCTTAGTTAGGGTGAGGGCTATAGGCCGATGATCTGAAATCCCCCAGGAGATTATTTTAGAGTTTATGTCCAAAGGAAAGAGGAGGAGGCGGCTGTGGATTAGGAAACAATCCAGTCTAGCAACTATGTGGCCCACCCCAGTCCTTTTGTTGCTCCAAGTATATTTCCCTTTTGAGGGTTTTACATCAAAAAGGTCAAGGTCAGTGATCAAGTCTTCCATGCTTTCCTGAAACTAGTCTCTTACGATGGAAGCCCCCTTTTTCTCCCCTTGATAAAGTGTTGTATTGAAGTCTCTAGCTATAATACAGTTTTCTTGGGCATCTATATCTTTCAGTTTCGACATAGTTTCCCAACAATCTTTTTTTTCCTTTATATTATTTGGCATGTAAACGTTGCAAATGGGAAAGGTAATACCTTATTGTAGATGCTTTAGCTTGACCGTCATCTAGTGGTTAGTAACCTCTCTTTGTTCCTCCTTTGGGTGCTCCAGGCTGTGCAGCTTCCTCCTTAGGATTTTCTTGCACTTATTGCCACACCTTCACTGGGATTCCAGAGTTGTTTGATTTCTCTAAGGACTTCATCGTCCTTGAGTTTCATCTCCTGAATTAAGAGTATTTGGGGATTTTCAGTTCTGATCAGCTTGCGTAGTGCTTCTTTCTTTTCCACTTGGCCCATTCCTCTATAGTTCCAGGAGACAACCTTCATTACTTAGTGTTGTGCTTGGACCCTCCCTTTGAGGGGTGTGTCTGTCCCTTTGTTGGATGGGTTTTCCCATTTTTCTCTTCTTTTCGGAGGATTTCTTCCAGTGTAGGTTGGGTACCTAGATCCTTACCTTGTGTGGTTTCTTTTTCTCTTTTGGCCTTATTTGTTTTCCTCCCTGCTTTCGTGGTTGGGACCGTTTTGGGGATTTCAATTTCCATTTATTCTCTGGATTCCTCTTAACTTTCATCTTCCTACTCTGGATGAGCATTTGATAGCTGTGGATCTTGATCTTCTAGCTGATTTTCTTTTCACGCGTCCGGTTCTTTAGGGTTTCCCTCCATATTTTCCTTTTTCTTCATCTGATCTGGTTCTTGGCTTTCCAGGATTTCGAATTGATTCTTGCTACTTTCTGCTTCATCCTCTATCTGGATTGTGTCCTTCCCTTTGCTTGGAGATGGGGGAACATTGTTTCTTTTTTCATCCGGTTGCAGATTCCCTATTTTGTTCGTCGTTTTTTTCCATTTTTCTTGTTGCCATTGTTCTGATGCTTTGTTGTCTGGATATTCCTGAGTCGATTTGGGGCAATTTTTTGCAAAATGTCCACACTCATGACAATATTTACATTTGAAATGGAGTTGTTCATAATGTACCATCTAAGTGTAGGACCATCCATCCAAAATTAGTTGTATCACTTCCGGCAATCCTTTTTCTAGATCTACTTCCACGCATAGTCTTGCACAAGATTGTAATCCCTCTCGTGGTTCATCTCGATCGATGAACCTGCCCAAGGCATTTCCTAGATGTTTTTAATAGTTTCATCATTCCAACAGTGTAGGGGTAGGAATGGGAGCCGAACCTATACTGGTACAGTTGAGGGGATGTTGTTCTCAGAACTGAAATTTGGAGTCGACTTGTTCAGATACATTCCTTTGGTGCCCATGAAATACGGTCCGCTTTGAAAACTAAGATCTCAATCTGCCTTGTTCTCAAAGAGGAAAACATAAAATCCCTTCCCACAGAAGGTTGTTGAGAGTTATCCTTTGATGATTTTCCTCCATTTTAGATCCAGCCAAGATGCCATTGCTTTGGGGGAGGGCCAAAGTCCAGTGAACTAACCTATCAAGCCATTTTCAGCCAGCCACAATGCAAAAGGCCTAGCCAAGGTGTAATGAACTGCCACCTTTGGAATTTCTTCTAATCTTTTTACGAATTGGAAGGGTTGCACGTCCTTTGTTTCCTTCTTGTATGAGGTAATGAGCATTTGAAACGCTTCAAGATCCGGTGGCTGGGTGGGTTGGGGGGAGGGGGGGGGCACACCCGAGGCCATGAATGTGATCGCAGAGAACCCTAGGTTTTGTCAGTCCCAAGGTTGCAGAGCTAACCTGCCTTCTATGCAGTTGGTTTTTGAGAAGGACCCAAAGGATGAGGTGTAGCAGCATAAAAAGGAATCTTTTCTCAGCACAAAGGATGAGGTGCAGCAACATAAAAAAAAGTTAGAAGAGATACATATGGAGATGGAATAAAAGGAAGTGACTCAGGAACTCCTAGATGAGGAGAAAAATCACTTCCAAAAGTATCTAAAGGCACTACATAATGAAGAAAGAGAATGGAGAATGAAATCCAAAGCCATGTTGCTCAAGGCAGGGGACAAAACCACTAGCTTCTTCCATAAACAAGCTAAATCTAGACATCATAGAAACATTATAGATGAAATTAAAACAGCTGCTGGTGAAATAATAAACTCTTTCGAAGAGATAAAAACTAAGGCAACCTCCCATTTCAAGACACTCTACACCCATGATGGTGAAGACAACAAAGGGAAAAGGATAAATTTTATGGAGCATATCCCTCGAATTATTACAAATTAGGAAAACCAGGACCTGATAAAGAAAATTACAAAAGAAGAAGTCAGAGAAGTAGTCTTTCACTTTGACCCAGACAAAGCACCCAAACCGGATGGATTCACTTTCCACTTCTATTGCAAGTGCTGGGAAATTGTCAAAAAATACCTACTCTGAATGATTAATTATGCCCTGGCAAATTGCAAGATTGGGGGAGCCACGAACTCCTCCTTCCTGGCATTGATTCCCAAGGACAAAAATATGAATACCTTCGATCGTTTCTGCCCTATATCCCTCTGTAATGCTTCCTACCAACTCCTTGCAAAAATTCTAGCCTCCAGGCTAAAGCCTCTTCTCCCCAAAATTATAATCCCCAATCAAGGGGGTTTTGTGTCAAATAGACAAATTTGGGATAGTATAATCCTGGTTCAGGAAGTGATTCATACTAGTGTGACAAATAAAGAGAAGGGAATGATAATTAAGATTGACATGGAAAATGATTTTAATAGAGTAAATCATGAATTTCTTTACGAAGTCCTAAGAAAATTTGGCTTCCAAAACCCTTTCATTTCCTGAATTACTGCTTGTATCTCTAATCCCTAGATTTCCCCCTTGATTAATGGTCGCCCAACCCCATACTTTCAAGCCACGAGAGGACTAAGATAAGGTTTCACTTTGTCCCCTATGGTCTATGTCATCATGGCAGAAACTCTAAATAGAAGATTAGATCAAGAAAGGATCTCCAAAAATATCCCAGGGCTAAAAATCATGAGGGGAGTCAAAAGAATCAACAATGCTCAATTTGTTGATGATAGTCTCCTTCTTTGGGGAGCCTCTCAGGTGATGGCACGTAGATTTAAAAATGTCCCGGATCAATATGAATCAGCCTCAGGAGGCCTCATCAGTGAGCACAAAAGCAATATCTTCGTTTGGTGTACAAGATGGAACCATGGCAAGAATAACGCAAATTCTCCAATTCCCTTTTACAACGAAGTGGAATTACTTCAAGTACTTAGGGACCCCAATAAGCTTAAAGGCCCTGCCTGGGGAAGCATGGCGAAACATCATCCAAAAGTTAAAGGACCAATTAGAAATATGGGGAGCCACATGGCTGAATCTAGCAGGAAGGGTGGTCTTAATAAAATAAGTCCTCTCTTCCCTCCCAATATTCCAATTCTCTGCCCTCCATGCTCCGGCTGGAATAAAAAGAGAGTTGGCCAAAATTACAAGGAAATTCCTTTGGCAGAGAGGAAAAAACAATGAGAAAAAGTTCCACATGGTAAATTGGAAAACCACTTGTGCTCCCAAATAAAATGGGGGGCTAGGAATAAGGGACTTAGAAAAGCTCAACCTAGCACTAGGAGCAAAGGTAATTTGGAGGATAATTATAGGGGGAAAAGAGTGGTGGAAGAGATCACTCTACATCAAATATATGAGTGCAAATAGAAAAAGATCTATGGATGGAATAGACTCGGGGAAAACGGGGTCGCCCATCTAGAAGCTTGTCAAGGCATCAATTCCTCTAATCCAAACCCAATTGAATTGGGATCCAGGAAATGGGAAAAAAAATAAGATATGGGAGGACAACTATTTAGAAAGTGGAATCCTTTCAAAAATACCCTCCTTCACCTAGTTAAAGAATTGGCTAGCCGCGGGAGGAAAGGAAACATTATATGACATTTCAAATTGGAATTCAAATGGTAATTGGGAAAGCTAGAATCTGGGGGGAGTCCCTCCCCATTTGACAGAAGATGCCAAACAACTCCTTCAAAGAATCTCTTGCTCTTCTCCTATCCACCTAACCAAGGTAGATGAAAGAAGTTGGGGAAAAGAGGGGTATACAGTAAAATCAGGGTATAAGCAGCTACTTGAAGACAACGACATCCCCCCCAAGTCATCCATCTGGAGAGAAATTTGGAACCCAAAAAGTCTCCCAAAAATTAACATCTTTTGCTGGAAGTTGGCCCACAATAAAATACTAACAGGTGAAAATCTAAATAAACGAGGATTCTCTGGTCTGTTCAAGTGTGCTTTATGCAACATCAGCCTTGAAAACTCTGAACATCTCTTCCTAAATTGTAACTTTACAAGGCAGGTGATGAACTGCATATATAAGGAATTAGTCCCCAATGTGCCCAACCCCACAAATACCAGAAGCCTGTTAGGCAAATGGACAAAGCAGTATAAAGGGTCATTCAAAGGAAAACAGAAGTTTAGTATAGTGTGGAAGGCCTCAATCAAATTTGTATGCTGGTGGATTTGGCTAACAAGGAAAAAAAAAATCTTCAAAGAAAAAACCATCGCCCCCCAAGTAGTAGCGACGAGTGTCATCAGCCAGATCAGTGAATATATATCAAGAAAATAGATGAATATCAAGGAAGGAGAAAAAATGATAAAAGAGGAAGAATCTTGGATCAACAAGTTCAACATTCGAGACAATAGTGGAGATCACAAAACAAACCAGGTCCCATGCTGGCAGCTTCAGTACACATAGCATGAGTTTATTAACTAGTCAAATTCCAACAAAAAACATCTTTTAAGCTTTGATGGTGCTTCCAAAGGTAACCCAAGGGAGGGAGGAGTGAGAGGTTCCATTCATAATCCTAGAGGCCAACTGATGAACACGTACTCCTAGAATCTAGGCATTGTTTCAAACAATGTTGCAGAGGCCTACGCGCTTCTCAAAGGTATTCAAATTGCAAAGGAGCACCAAATCAACTAGCTAACAGTCATAGGAGACTCTAAAATAATTATCAGACATTTTGTTAAGCATACCGCTCCAAAAAAATCTTCCCTCCAAAGGATCATAGCATGGATCAACAATGCTATCAAAGAAATGAATATAGAATTCCTCCACATCCATCAACACAACAATGGAATCGCTGACGAATAGGCCAAAAATTCAATCAGAAAAGGTAAAGGTAATCTAGTCATCAATGGGTTAAACACTCAGAAAATTCCCCGATAAAAAATGCTCCAGCTCATCAAAAAAGAGAATACATCCAGTAGGCATGACAGCAGTGCATCCCAGAACAGCAACCAACATGGATTGCTCTCCATAAATTACAGGAATGCAAAGTACGATGGAAATTCGAGTTTGAGAAAGGAAAGTACTAGGACTAAGATGGATATGATACACACGCAATACAACATTACTATCCGGTGTGGGAGCCTGCCAGAAAACACATCAGAGCAACGTCATTCCATTCCTCCCCTCATTCTCTCATCGTTGCCACTCGCGCAAATGAAAGGAAACACGTTCGATTTGAGGATTCATAGCATGTGAATTAAAACCAAGAATCACCTCAAAATCCAGAGAATTCGCAATCCAAGATCATGGAAGGCCATCGCATGGATAATGCAGGTTAATCAAAACCTGATCCTCTTTATAAATTTCATAAGAAGGAAAATCCTTGCACCAAATGCAAAAATATATTGGAGCAGAACGGGCCACCTAAGTCAGGGACTTCAACGAATCAGGAGGGAAGCTCGAGACAAAGAAAGGGCCTCACCACAGAACAGTAGGCATCTAAGATATCAGTCGGCCATGGTTTATTAGCCAAGACAGGTAAGGTACAACGTAGATGCAGGAAGAATGGAACATGATGAGGAAATGGTGGATGAAAAATTTCACACCACCCAACAATTACCAATGTGCCTTGACTCCCGTAGCGCTACTCTCAATTTCACTCTGGAAACTCTTTCAAGCCATCGCACAATGATCAACCAACTACAAGATGAAGTGGAGTATTTAAGGATCCAAGGATAAAGGCTGGAGAAAGACAAGGAAAACATAGCACAAGATGTTGAAGGACAAAGCAGCAGCATAGCAGGTGAAGCTGGAGGGACCAAAGCAGCTCCAACACTTCCTGAATTGAACGTGGCACTGGAGCCGCCTGCAGAAGAAATCCCATAGTCCAGCACAGAGGGACAGAAGAAGTAAGCATGGATTTCAGAAGTTTTTTGTAAAAATGGCAATGCCTTTAGAAGACTGCAAGAAGAAGATAAGTTGGTAATTAAATAAGCAGTTTCTTAGCATATAAAGATCTTATAATCTGGGCACTGGGACTTAATCCCACCCCCCCCTTTTTTTTGTACATTAGCAACCTCGATCGCAACCTATAAATACAAATTCTACCTTCTGTTTCTGTAAAAAAAAAAACATGTTACATTATTACATTATATATTATTTTTTTTTATGTATTAATACATTAATTAATACAAGTTTAATATATTTATTAACAAATATATTATAACTTTTGTACATTTATGTAATATTACATTTATATATTATTAATGTATTTTTGTATTATTATTAATGTATTAATACATTACGAAGACATGAAATTTGTTTTTCTTAATTACTTAATATGTTAGATTAATTTTTTGTGTTTAGTTTAGTATTACTTTATTATTATTACATTTGAGACTTTATTATTATTATTTACTTATTATTTTGTTAGGGTATGTATTATTTTATTTTGGATTAATTAATATTTAATTTATTATTAATTATTAATTAATTTATTATCAATTAATATTTAATAATTATTTTATTATTAATTATTAATTAATAATTAATTACTTATTAATAATTGAGTAATTAATTATTAATTATTAATAATTATTAATTAATTACTAAATAATTATTAATTAATTACTAATTAATTACTAATTAATATTTAATTATTACAATTAAAATGTATTAGTACATTAACAGTTGTGCCTCACGCATGTCGGTTGTCAACTAGCAACAACCACATTTAAGTGAAAGTGGTTGATATACATTGATCAACCCCATTTTCCACCCTTTTAAATTAATGGGGTTGATCGACTTATATCTGTTGACAATGTAGCCACGATAAAATATGCAACGGAAAATAACAAAGAAATAGATCACACATATAACTCAAAGATTTACGTGGTTCGCCCAACTTCGGGCTACATCCACCAAGCAGGGTATCGATTTATCTTGAGCCTGCAAACAAATTTCTTGTTGCAATTCTGAACGAAACCTTCAGGTTGTTCCATGTAAATCTCCTCATCCAAATCTCCATGTAAGAAATCAGTCTTAACATCTAGCTACTCCAACTCCAAATCAAGTAATGCAACCAATGCTAACATACTTCAAATTGAACTGATTTTAACAACTGGTGAAAAAATCTCATGAAAGTCAATACCTTCTTTCTAAGAATGTCCTTTTGCAACTAGCCTTGCTTTGTACCTTTCTACTTTATCATCAACACCCTTCTTTAGCTTGTAGACCCACTTGCAACCTATAGTTTTCCTGTCTCTTGGAAGTTCTACCAAGTCCCATGTAGCATTCTTCACTAAAGCATTGATTTCATCCTTCATTGCCTCTTTCCATTTTTCACTATTAGAATCCTACATAGCTTCCTGATAGCACGAAGTTTCATCATCATTAGTACTTAAAGAAACTAATGAAACAAAATCAACATACCTTCTTGGAGGAACTCTGACCCATGTAGACCTCCTTAGGGAAGTTTGTGGCTCATCCACAATCTGTTGATTGTCACCATCATCCATATTTTCCTCTGCAAGGAACTCTTCATGAAATTCTTCAGAAACTTGTTCATGTTCACTTTCATCTGTAGTTGAACTAGTTTCAAACTGAATCTATTGATATTTCGGTACTTCTCCCTGTTTCATTTGACCATCTACATCTGATTTGATGAGTGATGATTCATCAAATATTACATCTCTGTTAATGGTGATCTTATGGGAAATGGGATCCCACAACCTGTACGCCTTAATACCATCACCATATACAACAAAGATAATCCTTTTTTTATTTTGGATCTAATTTAGAACGTTGATGTTTCGGAAATAGAGCATAGGCTTCACAACCAAAAACTTTAATATTAGAATAATTACAAGGGATACCTTTCCATACCTCTTCAAGAATCTTGCACTCTATTGTTGTTGATGGTGATTGATTCACCAAATAACAAGTTGTAGTTATTGCTTCTACCCACAGTTCCTGCTGCAAGTTGGCATTACTAAGCATACTCCCTGCTCTCTCTAGACGAGTCATGTTCATGCATTCAACAACTCCATTTTGTTGAGGAGTATAGGCAGTGGTTTTATGCCTATCAATCCCAAACTCCTTGCAATATTTCTCAAATTCCATTGACGTAAATTCACCACCATTATCAATTCTTAAACATTTAATGGACCTACCAGTGCTCTTTTCCACTAAAGCTCTAAACTGCTTGAAAACAGTAAACACATCAGCCTTTCTTTTCAACATATAGATTCACACCTTCCTAGATAAATCATTTATAAAGGTAACAAAGTATGATAATCCTCCATATGAAACAGTAGGGGATGGTCCCCAAACATCAGAATGGATATAATCAAGGATTCCTTCACTGGTGTGTCTTCTAGTTTTAAATCTATGCCTATTCTATTTTCCATAAATATAGTGCTTGCAGAAATCTAATTTTAAAGACTTTAGACTAGGAAGTACTTGCGATCAATTAATAACTTCAATCCTCTTTCACTCATATGGCCCAAGCGTTGATGCCACAGTCGAATAGAATCACTGTCATTCTCGAATACAACTATCGCATTATCTGACTCGGTTCTTCCTTCTAACAAAAAAAGGTTTCCAACCTTCTTCGCTTTCATAACCAGTAGGATTCCTTTGTAGACCTTCATAACTCCACCTTGAATAGTACTTGTATATCCTCCAGTATCTAAGACTCCCAAAGAGATTAGGTTCTTCCTAAGCTCAGGTACATGTCTCACATCAGTTAGTATCTTAACAGATCCATCAAACATCTTAATTCAAATGCTACCAATTCCCACAACTTTACATGATATATCATTTCGCATGTAAACAATTATGTCATATATAGACTGGTAAGTAATAAACTAGTGTCTATGAAGACACGTGTGATTTGAAGCACCAGAATCTAATAACCATTGTTGATCATATCGTGAAACAACACTAAATTGATAAAAATACATCAGTCATAACTGAACATGTTGTTGAACCTATTTTGGTTTCATTTTCTTCCTTCATCTCTTTTGGAGGGTCTTCTTTGGAAGCTTGTTGTCGCTTCCAACAATCCTTCTTCATATGTCCAGATTTTCCACAAAACCAACACTTAAACTTGCTCTTCTTTCCCTTCGACTCTTATCAAGTGAAATCCCTCTTAGTATGTCCTCTTTCCTTAGGTCTTCCTCTGAGCACCATCACCTCAGATGTAGAGGTTTCTAAATTGGATTTCTTCCTTGTTTCCTCAGACAGTAAATCTCCAATAATAACATCAAACTCAATACTTTCTGTTGAACTGAAACTAATAGAGGTAACAAAATGATCCCATGACTCGGGCAAAGAACATAATAATGTAATAGCCTTATCTTCAGATTCGAATTTTACTCCAATGTTAGTCAACTGGACTAAAAGAGTATTAAAAGTATTTAAATGATCAACGATTTTTGTACCTTCCTTCATGCACAAACTGTACAATTGTATTTTTAGGAAGATCCTGTTCGTCAAGGATTTCGTCATATACAAACTTTCCAACTTTGTCCACAAACCTGCTACTGTCTTCTTCCTGACAATGTTGAATAGAACATCATCGACCAAACACAGACGTATGGCACTCAGTTCTCTCACATTGATCTCTTCCCACTCTTCATCTGAAATGATCGTGGGTTTCTTTGATTTTCCCAAAAGCGCCTTCACCATGCCTTGTTGCACGAGCAAATCGGGGATCTTCACCTTTCAAATCCCAAAATTGTTTTTTCCATTGAAATTCTCAATTTCAAACTTGGCACTCTGAGTTTTCTCCATTTTTAGTCATCTTTATTCTTCTCGGCCTCTATTGTCTCCACTCTTAAATCAATATCCAAATCAAGCACTAAAACATGATATTAGGGTTGACTCATGGATATTAGGGTTAAATACCTGGATGTCCTTGGACAATGGGCACCATATTCGATTTGCAATTTATATCTTCCTTCTCTTTATTGAATTTGCAATTTATATCTTACTTTCAATCTGCTTTCACACTAAATGATGCAAGGACATAAACTAAAAACACACCCCTACCCACTACAACCTCATTAACAATCTGGTACAATGATACCATTTGTTAAGAGTGCAACGATTAATCAATACAACAAGGGCAACGATTAAATGATTGTACCTGGAGAAACAACGATTAAACAATACAACAAGGGCATGGATTAAATGATTGTACCCAGAGAAACAATGATTAAACAATACAAAAAGGGCAATGATTAAATGATTGTACCCGAAGCAGCAGGAGGTGGCAGACAATTTCAATCAGCGCTCTCCTTCCAATGACAACCCAGCACTGAATTTGAAATCGAAAGAAAACACAAGTGTATAAGAAACTGGCGCTTCCTCCATGTATTGTCCCCAGCGTCGATTGAACAACAATTCTCCCATAAGAAAGAGGGAGATCAGTGCTCCCACAAAGAGGATAGCCCAGTGCTTACTCAAAACAACGATACTCCTACTCCACGATTTTGGAACTGTTGTGTTAGGATATTCAGACACTTAGGAGTTAGTTAAGATCTACTTGGTCTAATATGTCGTTAGGTAAAAGTGTGTTTCTTTAGTATGCATTAGTATGCATTTGTAGTTAGGAAATCCGACGGTCACGATATGTTCCTGACATAGAGTGATCCGACGG
>JASDQU010174051.1:0-20732 GCA_032191745.1 Picea mariana | reverse complement strand
TAGGTCGGCCTTGTTGTGCCAATGGACACTTATGTTTATAGTACAAGTCTAATATAAGTAAAGGAAGATTCCCCATTGTGGAATCATATCCTTCACACAAGTTTGGAAATTTCAGCAAGTACACCTTCTTGGGAAAAAGTGTGCACCTCTCTTAGGCGCTAGTCTTCTAGGGTTTGAGCACCCTCTTGTGTGCTAAGTATTATTGGTGGTGAAGGTATTTCTCTTGAATAATATAGCAAAGTATTTGGTTGGGTTTTCTTCACTTGTTTAGAAGGGTTTCCCAAGATACTTCTTGTGTTCTTGTGCATGGTGTTTCTTCTTGTGATCTTGGTTGTTTCAAATGGTTAAGACAAATGCAAAATTGAAATGAACTACATGCTTAACCTAGCTTATTGAAAAATCAACACCATTGACTTTAAATTTGACAGCTTTGACACTCTTGTTGAAATATTTTTTAACACTCTATTGTATTCTCTTTATATTATCCAAGGAAAACATCCTTTGCTCCTCTAAATCCAAAAGTGCATTCATTATTTGAGAAACATTAGAATAATTTAATTCTTTGACCTATAGCATTAACCTTAGGGAGGAAAGTTCCATGTCAGTAGGCAGAATGGATTCTTGACCATAAAAAAGCTGGAAAGGAGTGCAACCAGTGCTCACCTTGGTGGTAGTTTGATTTTCCAAAAGGGCATAAGTGAGGAGAGTGTGTCATTGACGGGGCTTATCTTCGATGAGTATTTTGATAATTCTTACCAAATTCTTATTGGTAGACTCGGTCGCCTGCCCATTTCCTTGGGGATAATAAGCTGATGAGGTAAAATGTTTAAGCCCCAACTTAGCTAAAAATTTGTTCATTTTAGCATAAATAAAAGTGGGACCATTGTCTGTAATAATTTCCAAAGGAAGACCAAATCTAAAAAAATATTATTATCAAGGAAAGAAACCACTTGCTCATCCTGTGAATGTTTAAGAGGGACATCTTCATCCCATTTTGTAAAATATTATTTGGTTTTCAAGATAAAGACTTGTCCTACTGAAGACAGAGGATTAAAAGGGCCAATAAACTCCAAACCCCATTTTGAAAAAGGAAGGTTTGGGAGGACAGGTTGTAAAAGCATGGCTAAAAGGCATTATTTCCCAGCAAATTCCTGGCACTTGTCATAAGATCTCGAAAAGACATAAGAATCGTGAAATATTGAAGGCCAATAGTATATTTTTCTGATAATCTTAAAAGCAGTGGTTTTAGTAGAGAAATGACCTCCTACATGAATAACAAAATTTGAAGAACCATGAGTTTCTTGAAATAGTTTATGTTCTTCCTCAGTTTTTACATAGCGAAGAAACATACCATCGACAGATCTTCTAAACAAGAAGTCTCTTATAATGACGTATCTAGCAGATTCGAGACGGAACCTTCTTCTTTGATGAGTGTCTAAGTTATCTGGACATCTTTGATTTTGAAAATAG
Source organism: Picea mariana (assembly GCA_032191745.1). NCBI lineage: Eukaryota > Viridiplantae > Streptophyta > Pinopsida > Pinales > Pinaceae > Picea > Picea mariana. Next base: position 19,262 of record JASDQU010174051.1, on the reverse strand, counting down.
TAAACCAAATTTTTATATCAAGGATGTTCAGACACAGGAAGGTTTTGATTATCAATGTAGAACAATGTTGATACAGAGCTACCATGTTCATCAATTTATTCACTAGTTTTAGCATGTTGAGCTAAGTGAAGGGTTAAGTCACGCCCCTTGATGGTGTTAGAAGTCATGATAGATAAATCATGCTCCTGGATATTAGCAAGCCAATGTGAAAGCTTCTCTGAAAGATAAGTCTGTGAGAGCAAAAACTTGACAGTGGGTAAAGGGACTTTTACCAATGTGTGCTTACCTAAGTTGAAGTGGAGAAATTTCTCAATATCTTTAACAAAAGTGAAAGCATGTTTTTCAATAAAAGAATATTTAAACTCATCATCAGACAATATTTTACTCATGTAAGCCACTGGTTTTTCGTTACCTTGGTCATTACCTTGCATGAGGATAGCAGAAGTTGCTTCCTCTATGGCATTAGTATATATCATAAATTCTTTCTCAAAATCCGGCTTCACCAAAACCGGTGCGGAAGTGATTTCTTTCTTGATCCCTTCAAAAGAATTTTCAACATCATTTGTCAAAGAAAAGGAACGATCTTGCTGAAGAAAATTATGAATTGGCTTGACCACTACAGCAAAATCAAGAACAAACCTACGGACAAAGTTAATAACACCCATGAAATATTGAACCTCCTTCTTGGAAGTGGGAGCAGACAGATTTAGGATAAAACAATCCTTTCAAGATCAATACTTATTCTAGAATCAGAGACAATGTGTCCTAGAACCTTTCCCTTGGTAACGACAAAAATAGACTTAGAAGGATTTAGAGAAATGCCAAATTTTCTGCATCGCATGAGAACTCTTTTAAGATGACCAAAATGATCTGATCGATTTTTAGAATACACAGTTAAGTCATTAAGTTAGATTTGAATAATATTGTCGATCAAATCGTCAAAAGATATTTGCATAGCTCTTTGAAAAGAGGCACCTGCATTAGATAATCCAAAAGGTATACGTTCATAAGAAAAAGTGCCCCAACGAGTAATAAAAGTGGTTTTATATTTGTCTTCCCTTTTTACCTTGATTTGATTGTAACCAGAAAAACCATCAAGTAAGGACATCATCTGTGACCCTGCAACTTGCTACAAAATCATTTCCATATTAGGGAGAGGAAAGTGATCTTTTATACTAGCYYGATTCAATGCRYGAAAATCTAYRCATAATCTGATTTGACCAGTTGTTTTCCRAACGGGAACCARATTRGAAACCCAYTMWGAATACTTAAYYGRRAARATGATCCCARMCTTCAAGAKTTTTTCCAACTCCTTWCGAATAGTTGCTTCCAGTGCAGGGTTAATGGGTCTTTGTTTTTKCCTAACTGGTTTTATKCCCTCCTTGATAGRAATGGCATGTTGTATAAGAGMARGATCAAAACCACGAAGAYCCTYATAAGACCAAGCAAAAACATCTTGAAATTCACCAAGYAGCTTAGCGAACTTCAWTTTTTCWTCATCAGAACATTGGGCACCTATTTTAACATTCTTTGGAGACTCGGGTGTTCCAATGTTCAAGGAAATGGTTTCACCCACTTTCCTTTTTGACTCCTCTTCTTTATGTTTTTCTTTATTGCCTACATCACTCGATGAAAATGAACTTTCTAGAGGATTCAGGCCTTTAGTAATTTTTTTATATTCCATCGATATAATTTCCTTAGACTTATAAGGTTCATTTTGAATGAAATAAAAAATGCTCTCATCACTAGGAAAGACGTGCCATGGCTCTATGATGTCAGTGATGTGTGAACGATATAGAGATTGAAAGGTACAATTAGGCCTTTGTGGAAGAACTTGTCGAGTAGGAGAGGCTGCAAAAACAGCTAACCTGTCAGCCATTGAGTTCAATTCCCTTTTAACATGAGTGATGTTGAAAGATAGTAAGTTCAGGATAAGTGCCCAAACAATTTGTGTGTAATGTTTCATCAAATTTTTTCTAGGAGAGTATATCTTACGGACAAGGTTTACAACAAGTTTGGAAACCCCAAAAATTTTAAGGTGACTACAACCTCGATTATAGGCATTTCCAATGCCTAGCATTAACGCTTCAATTTCAATGACATTGTTTGTGCAAGAAAAATCTAACTTATAGGAAAAGCTATGAATCTTGCCCACATGAGAGTACAAGATAATACCAGCTCTGTTTCCTTCATTGAATCATGAACCATCGAAAATCATTTGCCACATCCCATAATCTAAGTTGATTTGTTCCAAGGTAGTGTTGTCCTTATCTGTAAAGATGGAATACACTCCTAGGTCCTCCTCGATGTAATTCACATTAGGCTGTGGGATGCTTTCTATGTAAGGTGAAATTCTCCCTTCTCTTAGGACTATGATGTTTTTACCATTCCAAGGAATGGATAAGTGTGTCTATTCAAGTGAAAGATATCCAACTGTCAAATATTTCCAATCTCTTCCTAACATTATCGAGTAATTACTCACTAGCATATTTATTACCTAAATATTAAGGGTTGTCCTTATTTTAAGATGTGTGCACAAAACCAAGGTCACGTCCTTGATTTCACCTATGGTCATTTGTTGTAAACTATTATAAGAGAGCATGATTCTGGCATTTTCATTTGTACAAGACAATCCTAGCTCTTCCATAATAATTTTCAACATTAGACTTGGACCTGAACCGTCGTCGATGAGACAACAATGGGCAATCTTATCCATAATATTTACAGAAATATAAAATGGGGGGTTTTTTACAGGGTGTCTAAAGTTATGTACACCTACTTTATTTACAGATGAATCCTCTTCATCTACCTCTTCAGAGAGGTTGGCTACAATGGAAGCGTTTCCTTCCATGAAATTTTTTAGATGTTTATGTTGTTCAGGGACGGCAACCATGTCCAGGAGGGTAGCATTTGCTTTGATGTTGGCCAACTGATTTAGAATTTTGTATTTGGAAGAGGGAAGGGGGGAGGTAGTTCCTTGACTATCTGGAGCCTTAGTAATTTGAACAGTAACAGCTAGTGAAGATGATCTTGGGCTAGAAGAAGTGCGGGGAGGATCATATTTGCTTTTGGGAGCATAGGATTTATTCCTAGTATTTATGATCATGACATCCTTTGGCTCTACAAAGTATAGGAAACCAATAGCAATTTAGGGTCTCTTACCAAATATTTTATCTTTTTCACTCTTCTTTAATTTGCATGTACTTTTCTCATGGTGTTCCTCGCAAAAGCTACACCAACTATGAGGCATGATAGCTTTAGGCTAAAAATTATTTTCGTTTGGATTTCTAAAGGGGGGTGCAGAAGAATATGAAGCTCCAGGGGTAAGAGAGGGAACATTTCCTTTCCACTCATACGCTATCATTCGATTATTCATGTCTTGTACAAGTTGTAATAGGGCCGACATGTTTGTTTGTTTAATTGAGTCTCCCTTAGGAAGACTTGTTCTTTCAAGTTGTTCTTCATACTCTAAACAAGTGTGCAGAGAGTAACCAAGGTTATCAATGGACTTTTCCTCAAGCCTATGACGATAGGGGGAAGGCAATGCATTATAATAATGCATGAAAGTGGCTTGGTTTTGAGGGAGAATGAGTTCATGGATTTGGTTGTACAATTTGGTGAAACACAAGTTGAAGGAATTGATAGTCTCACCATATTTATAAGCGATGTTATTGTACTCCCATAATTGCTCAGCTGGGATTTTGGATTTCCCATTGGTATATTTGAACCAATAGACTAACTCCTCCCAAGCAGATAAAATCTTATGGGGGAGGTCAAAGAAATCAGTCGCAGCCTTCCCTTCAAGGGAATTCACAAATAAGCGCATACAAGTATCATTGTCATTGGATCCTATGTTGTGACAGGCATTAGAAAATTCCACCAAGTATTCATTCATAGTGACAGTGTTATTCCCTGAAAACCTAGGGAGATTCTCTTTGAATTTAGGAAGTGGAAGAGTAGCAGGTGCTAGGTTAAGAGGGGAGGAAACATGCCACGGGGTAGTTGTAGCATCTTCTTCAAACTGAAAGAGCCCATACTTTTTAATGACTAGTAGATTGGATAGGGACTTGGTGACTATATAATCTACCAATCACTGACGAGGCTGAAGATTGAGATGAAGAAGCACCTCCAGTGCCACAAAAGCCACCATTAGATGCCATCTTGTGAATGATAGGTAAGGGAGAGAAAGACGAACTAGATGAATCAAACAAATTTCTCCTTAGATCACTTTGTTGGGTTGACAAAACAATGTTCCTTCTTCCTATTTCAGCAATAGGATTAATTTACAGTGATAAACCTCTTCTTCTCCTAGAGATACGTGTTGGACAACTGAGAGGGTGGGGTGAATCAGTTGTCACTCTGCTTAAAAAATTATGCCCATTTTAAACTCTTTACAGAACACTCAATGATGATCACAATAAAGAGGGGAAGTAAGCGATAGAATATTCAACATCAATCACACACGTGAAATATACAGAGACAGATATTTCCTGAGGAAACCCATAAAGGGAAAAACCTCTTCTTCTTGATATGATAAGTAATCTTTTTGAGGCTACAACATTATTATCATTATCATTATTATGAGCTCCAACTCTTCTTGAGGCTACAACCTTTATTTTACAAGCAGCAACTTTTTGAGAGCACCAACTCTCTGGTTTCTCTAGCACCCACTAGAAGGAAGCACCAACTCCCTGAGTGTTCTAGCACCAACTTCCAGTCACACAGGAACCAACCTATATAACAGAGAAAAATAGTTCTCCCTTGCACCACCCTGCCACCCTGGTTTTTCTAGCTGCAACCAGATGGAAGCTACAACTCCCTGTGTTCAAGCACCCACTTGAACCTCTGAGGACACCAGTCCTCCCTAGCACCTCCCTACCACCTTGAAATATAAATATTTTCTTTTCTTGAATTTATCACAATGATACAGTATTTATCTATGGCTTACCAATCTCATCATTGTTCTGCTACATTGCTCTACTCTGCCTGGATCAATGTCTCTCTACTTACATAGGCTGTGCTCTATTCTTCTCCATTTTTATACTCTATATACCTTCTCACATCTATGTGCTATGCTCCTGCATACTCTTCACTACGTCATTGTTCTTCCCTACAGATATTTCATTGCATCTCTTCCTCACTACTCTATGTAGCTCACCCACAAACTCACATCACTTCTCTGTCCTACATTGTTTCCTCACATCCAGTCATCTGCCTGATCATCATGGAAACTCTTCATGTTCTCTGGCGGTTCAGCCCTGTGTGTTCATCATCAGTGAGCATTATGCTGAGATTCCTTAGGTTATCTAGCAGTCGAAACTCTTTGTCTTCTCTGTCAGTTATATTCAGTCAATTATGGATTCTTCGGCTCCTAAGCCCCTTCCCTCATGTGATCATTGGAGGTGACCATAAGCTTTAGGCTTATCGAGCGCTTATCAATTCAACAACCACAATTCATTCTCCTAAAATGGACAACTGTCGTAACTTTGAAACTTTTCCCTTCGGAACTTTTGGGATTCAAACCTTTTGAAACTTCTGAATCATAATATTCGAGCAGATCGGATGGTTCACATTACATCTTGGAACCAAATCAATGGTTTATAGTACACCTGACATCAGATCTATGGTCAATATCTCCTTCGGGTCTTCGAACTTCATAGATTTCGAGTCTCAAACCTTTCTTTCCTCTGTACATCAATCTTCTGGAGCTAACAAGCCTCTAACATGTGTCCCTCTTGGATTAGCGGTCAATATCTTCTCGGGTCTCTGGACTTTGGAGATTTCAAATATCAACCCGTTCTTTCCTCCGGAGTGATCACCTATTGAGTTAGTCATCAGGCGGTGGAGACTGCTTGTTGTTGATTAACATTTTCACTTACACTATCCTTCCACTGTAGTATATCGACAGATGAGACTACTCCCAAAGTGATATTTAGATCGAACGTCTCATGTCCACTTCGGGTCTTTGGCATTCGGGACTTCGGGTCTTTGGGCGAATACTGGTGGTAAAAATCTCGAAGCAAAAATATTAGAGTGATGTAACTCTTGCGTCACTCGATGACGTGTCACGAGCCGAGTACCTTCCACATGTCACTTAGATTCATGATTTGCACATACCTGAAATGTTGATTTCAACTTGACACTTGTCATTTAGTGACTGTGCCATGTGTCCTTGTTGATGTGGACTTCTGACCTGGTATACCACTATTCCCTTTTGTAGACGTGGTCTGCTGACCTAGTCCGTCGACGTGGCATGTTGCTTGACCAACAGCCCTGATCCAACGGTCCTCGTTTGTCCTCCAAATCTGACGGACATTATTCATTTTGGATTTTCGGGCTTTAGGTATTTCACATTTCAAACATTCCTGATTGTAACCTCCTCACAAATTTAGATCCAAAGTGAATGTTACTCGTTCGATTGGGATCTTGGATCGATAGCTCGATATTTCTGCAATGTAGCTTTGCTAGCTTATCCTGTCCTTTCACTCGAAATTGATCTGATGGCTGACAGAAATTTGCATTCTGGGAATTTCAAATCTCAAACTTTCATGAGTGTAACCTCCTTGCATCTTTAGACTCGAACTAAATGTTGTTCGTCGATCATGTTCTCAAATCGACGGCTTGATCTTTCTATGATGCAGCTTTGCTGGCTTATCCTATCCTTCCACTTTAAAGTGATCCCACGGCTGACAAGAATTCACATAATTGAATTCTCAAATGTTTTTCTCACTTATCCTATCCTTCCACTCAAAAATGATCCAATGGTTGTGACGTTTCTTAGAACAGATCCACGATCAAGAATGATTGCACAACCACAATCTATGAGTGTTTTAACTCGTCACCCAACTCCGCAATGGGAAGATGTGTGCTATTGGTGGGTTAAACACAATCGTTGATCTTCGAAGCTATAAGATCGGACGGTCCTGACTAATTGTGGGATGGGAACAAGCGCGATGTTTAATTCTCCTTTCAATCTCCACAATTCATCCCTGTCGTAGATTTGGTGATTGCGCATCCGATGGTCATGATTTAATATGACTTAAACGCATTGTTTGTTGGATCAACCGCAGTCGTAAATCTTTGAAGCTATGAGATCTGATGATCTCGATGGATTGTGGGATTGTAACTAGAGAGTAGTTTAATTCAGCTTTCTCTTCCCACAATGCATCCCTTTCATTAATCTGGCTTGCAGATCCGACAGTCTCGATTTGATATGAGTTTTGTTGTGCCATCTCTTCTAAGCTTTTGATCTCCATTCGCTTCCTTCTGCACCTCCTTTTGTTCTTGCCATCAATGACAAGCACACTCCTATGTACTAAATCTGCCAACAATCTCCCCCTTTGGCATTGATGGCAACCCTCAAAGGATGCGTAAGACTGTTTGGACCTCCAACTATTGCATCCAGACCATCCGGACCATTCCTTTTCTCCCCCTTTGACATCAATATCAAAGAAAACATGCTCCCCCCGAGTTGTTGCAATAATTTTTGGAGGTATCAAATATTCAACCAACACATACTCCCCCTGACAGAATGGACTCACTTAGGTGAGAGTAGGGATGACACCTAGCTTTTGACGAAGATATTAAAAAGGTGTCTTGGCTAGGGGTTTAGTAAAGATATCTACAATTTGTTCTGTGGAAGGAATATAATTCAGTTGAACAGCTTTGTTTGTAACCTGCTCTTTGAAAAAATGATACTTTATTGGGATATGTTTCATCTTTTAATGGAGAACAGGATTCTTCGAGACACTAATGGCACTGGTGTTATCATAGTGAAGTGGAATTGGATTAGTATAAGTTACCTTCAAATCTGCAAGAGTTTGTAACATCCATAAAATTTGAGTGCAGCAAGTAGTAGCAGCATTGTACTCTGCCTCTGTAGTTTATAATGTGATAGATCCGTGCTTTTTACTGAGCCATGCTACTAACGAAACACCTAAGAAGAATGCACTTCCACTGGTGCTCTTTTTCTCATCCAAACATTTTTCCCAATCAGCGTCTGAATATGCAGTTAATTGTAAGTTTTGATTTCTAGGATACCAAAGACCACAAGTCATTGTACCCTTCAAATATTTGAATAACCTCTTGACAGCTGCTAAATGACTTCGTTTAGGGGCATCCTAATAATGACCTACCATTCCAATAGCCTGCATTATATCAGGATGGGATGTTGTGATGTACAGAAGATTTCCTATCATTGATCGATATGTTCTTTGATCAACATCATGTGAAATATCATCTTTACTAAGCTTGCAACCAACCACCATAGGTGTACTGACAGGAGAGGAATCTTCCATCTGAAACCTCTTTAACATATCTTTCAAATATTGTTCTTGAGAGATAAATATCCCTACATAACTCTGATTGATTCGTAAACCAAGAAAATATGACAGTTCTCTTATCATGGACATCAAACTCAATCTACATTGAATTAGCAAACCACTGAACTAAAAGGACATTAGTGCATCCAAAGATAATGTCATCTACATAAACCACAACAACTAATAAATCAACACCTTCAGATTTTATATATAGATTATTGTCAACAGTACCTTTCTTGAACCCTTTGTCCTGTAGAAATTTGTCCAGTCTGTGATACCAGGCTCATGGTGCATGTTTCAGTCCATATAATGCCTTTTTCAACTTACAGGCATAGTTAGTATTATATGTCACTAAGAATCCTTATGGTTTCTCTATGTATACTTCTTCTTCTAGGTATCCATTAAGAAAATATGACTTAACATCCATCTAATATACTTTAAAGTTCTTATGACATGCATAGGCTAGAACCATTCTGATGGCTTCCATTCTTGCCACTAGTGCAAAAGTTTCATCAAAATCTTGTCCTTCAACTTGTGCATACCCCTTATAGACCAATCTGACTTTATTCTTAACAATTTGTCCTTGTTCGTTTATTTTATTCTTAAACACCTATTTGGAGCCAATTACATTCTTATCTACAGGTCTAGGAACAAGCTCCCAAGTATTGTTCTTCTCAATTTGATCCAGTTCCTCATTCATTGACTTTAACCAATTTCCATCTTCACTAGCTTCATTGAAGTTCTTCAGTTCCACCATGGATATGAAGGCTATATGTGATTTCTCAGTGTTTTTTATTATCCTTCTCCTGGTTTGTACACCTTTGTCTTTCTCACCCATTATCTGACTTGCAAGATGATTCTTTTGAGTAATCTTGGAGGAAGGATTTGATGTTGTCTTTTGATTTGAGTCTGCCTGAGTATTTTCATCTTCACTTGACTCGAAGTCTTCTTGTTCTAATTCTTGGACCTGTTCAGCTTCAACTTCAACTATATCCTTTGTTGTTGATTCAGTATTTCTCTCCTCTCTTACTAGGACTCCTTCATCAAATTTTATGTCAATACAATCAACCAATTTATGCAACCTCTTATTACAGCATCTGTATCATTTACTGTTTGTAGCATACCCTAAGAACATGCCTTCATCAACCCTTTCATCATACTCGCCAAGGTTTTCATTATTATTTTTTATGTAGCACTTACACCCAAAGACTTTAAAGTGTTTGATTGAATCAGGTTTTCCATGCCACTGTTCATAAGGTGTCTTGTCACTGTGTGGTCTGAGATGAGATTTGTTAAGAATATGAATTGTTTTGTGTATTTCTTCTACCCAATAGGTTTGACCAATGTTCTTCTCATTCATCATTCACCTAGTCATTTGTTGAACTGTTATGGTTTGCCTCTCTACTACTCCATTTTGTTGTGGAGTTCCTGGGATAGTGTATTCTCTTTTGATCCCATGTTTATCACAGAATTCCTTGAAATCACTTGACATAAATTCTCCTCCTATGTATGATCTTACAACCTTTAATCTATTTCTTGTTTGATTCTCAGTTAAAGTCTTAAATATTTTAAATTCCTCAAATTCTTCGGCTTTTTCTTTGAGAAAAGCAACCTAAGTGAGTCTGGAGTAATCATCAATGATCAGCATGAAGTAGTTTTCCTTCCCTGTGCCTCCCTGTCTTGATGGTCCACATAGATCCATATGAACTAATTGGAGTGGTTTCTCTGTTGAAGTATATTTCTTGGATTTAAACTGTGTCCTGGTTAGCTTTCCTACTTTGCAGGGTTTACACACAGAATCTTGTGGCTTTGATATTCTTGGAAGATCTTTTACTGCCTCAAGATTTTTGAGCTTGATTAGGTAGTCAAATTTTATATGTCCAAGTCTCCTATGCCATAACCATATCTCATCATGTTTTCTTAGATGACACTCTTCTCTATCTTGTTTCAGCACATATACATTATTATCTATCCTTATGCCTTTAGCCACCACTTGTCCTAAATTTATAGATTTTATCTTACAATATTTGGAATTGAACACCACTTCACATCCTCTGTCACACATTTGACTTACACTGAGAAAATTATGTTTCAGCCCATCTACAAGCAGAACATTCTGGGCTTTTCCTTTACCATTACTCAACCTCACCATCCCTTTACCCTTGATTTTACCTAGTTCATCATTTCCAAAGGTTACATTTCATGTTTTTCTTTTACTTATAGACAGAAACGTATCCTTGTCTCGAGTCATGTGCTTGGAACATCCACTATCTATATACCAGGGGTCTTTTTGTTTTTGAGATGAAAGTACTAGACCACATTTTTCACTATCTTTCTTTTTCCATGTGTTGGCATTTCTAGCTAGAGGATTTATCCTTGGATCTGCCTTGTACTTCTTTATATGGAAGTTTGCAGCTTTGTGGTCAAAGTTATGATAGTTATGACATTCTAGCTCATTGTTCAGTAGGTAAAAGTGATTGGTGCTACATTTTATATTCATTGTCTACTTAGCTCTATGTTGTAAAGATTGTTTATTTCTTGACCTCCTCAGTTGCATGTCTCTAAACTTAATTTGACAATTTACAATCTTATGACCAAAATTAGAACAGTAAAAATAGTAGCCATGGAATAAATTTTGGTACCTGAAGGATGGCCTTCTTCTTGGCATTTGTTGCTCTATATTCTGATCTCTTTGTTTTTTATCAAGGATCATCTTGTCTTTATTAGCTTTTGGTGACAGAGTAATCTCATGGTTTGATTGTCTGTTGACTTGGAACTTGATCATCTTTACTCGCTCTTTGCTTTCTGGTTGTTTGTTTCTTGTACCATTTACATAACCTAAACTAGTATTCAACAAATGAGATCTTTTTTTGCTCAGAATGTTGTTAAGTTCTGTTGTGGCTTTAATGCTTGGAATATTTTGGAGATACAATGTTTTAAACTTCTCCATCTCTTTTCTGGTTTTTACTACCTCTTCTTCCAAGGCTTCACATCTTGCCTTCTTTTCTGATARYTGTTGTTTCAKAATGTCCTCTATTTTMTTTGCCTCTTMTAATTCCACTTTTAGCAGGGMAAARTMTTYATCRRGTCCTYTATTGTCTTTCTCRAACTRTATCARCAATTRTTTTTKCTTTTTCYTCTTAGATCYGAGTCTAGMAATTTMTTCTAGAGSAYTRATCADTTCTCCTTCCAAGTCAACCAMAWCTTCTTCATCRTCAACATCMCTTCMTGTKMYTTTATTATCATAATCYTCTTTGGCCATAAKCATAAAKTCATTAATCTTATCTTCACAAGAAGAGTCACTATCTGTGTCTTCTGAAGAGTCATCATTGTTTACACATAGACTTTTCTTTTTACCAAATCTCTTGGGTTTGTATTTCTTTTCACCTTCATAATTCTGATTATATTTGTTGTGTGGACACTTAGATGAAAAGTGATCTATATTTCCATAGTTAAAACATTTGAAGGGAAATTTTCCTTGGTACTTGCCTGATCCTTTCTTTAGTCTTCTCACAAATTTTGCTTCAATTTCATTAGGATCAAAATCCTCATTATTATCTGCTATAAATGATGCTTCTCTAGAGGTGGGTTTATCTTTACCTATCCTCATTTCATAGGTAGTCAGAATTCCTAGGAGTTGGTCAATAGATAGAGATCTCATATCATTAAGTTCTTCTATAGCAGAGACCTTTGGGTTGAACCTATCTGGCAGAGATGTCAAAATTTTCTGAACTAAAGCGACATCCTCAATTTTTTCACCAAGTCCTATCATTGCATTTACTTGTTCTTCAACTCTCAAAAAGTACTTCCCAACAGTTTCACCCTCTTTCATATTTAGTTGTTCAAACTGTAATATGTATGTTTGAAGCTTGGCATCCTTTACCTTCTCATTACCTTCATAACTACTGATGAGTTTGTCCCACATTCTTTGGCATATTCTAAGTGCATAAATTTTACAAATTATGTTCAATCCCACTCAGAATAGCATTCATAGCCTTAGTGTTGAAGCTGAATTCTAGCTTGTCATCGTTAGAATCTAGTACAACTGGTTTTACATAACCAGTATCTACCACATCCCAGACATCTGCACCTAAAGCCATTATGTAGGTTCTTATTCTAACTTTCCAGAAGGTAAAGTCTATTCCATTGAACAGGGGGGCCTTGTTGGTTGAAGCTCCTTCATGACTATTAATGTTTAAGCTCTAGGATCTGCCCTTAGATAAAATGGATCGGCTCTGATACCAATTGTTGGACAACTGAGAGGGGGGGTGAATCATTTGTTACTATGATTAAACAATTATTCTCATTTTAAACTCTTTACAGAACACTTAATGACGATCACAATGAAGAAGGGAAGTAAGCAATAGAATATTCAACATCAATCACACACATGAAATATACAGAGACAGATATTTCCTGAGGAAATCCATAAAGGGAAAAAACTCTTCTTCTTGATCTGATAAGTAATATTTATTTTATGTACATTATCATTCTTATGAGCACCAACTCTTCTTGAGGCTACAACCTCTGTTTTACAAGAAGAAACTTTACCAACTCTCTGGTTTCTCTAGCACCCACTAGAAGGAAGCACCAACTCCCTAAGTGTTCCAGCACCAATAGGATGGAAGCACCAAATTCCAGTCACACAGGCACCAACCTGTATAACAGAGAACAATAGTTCTCCCTTGCACCACCATGCCACCCTGGTTTTTCTGGATGCAACCAGATGGAAGCTACAACTCATTGTGTTCAAGCACCCACTTGAACCTCTGAGGACACCAGTCCTCCCTAGCACCTCCCTACCACCCTGAAATATAAATCTTTTCTTTTCTTGAATTTATTACAGTGATACAGTATTTATCTATGGCTTACCAACCTCATCACTATTTTTCTACACTGCTCTACTCTACCTGCATCAGTGTCTCTCTGTTCACATAGGCTGTGTTTTCTGTTCTTTTCCATTTTTATGCTCTGTGCGCCTTCTCACCTCTATGTGTTATGCATCTGCATGCTCTTCACTGCGTCACTGTTCTTCCCTAAATATAGTTCATTGCATCTCTTCCTCACTACTCTATGTAGCTCACCCACAGACTCACATCACTTCTCTATCTTGCATTGTTTCCTCACGTCTAGTCATTTGCCTGATCATCATGGAAATTCTTCATGTTCTCTGGTGGTTCAGCCCTGTGTGTTCATCATCAGTGAGCGTTATGCTGAGATTCCTTAGCTTCTCTAGCAGTTAAAACTCTTTGTCTTCTCTGTTAGTTACAGTCAGACAATTATGGATTCTTCAGCTCCTAAGCCCCTTCCCTCATGTGATCACTGGCGATGACCATATGCTTTAGGATTATCGAGCGCTTATCAATTCAACGGCCACAGTTCATTCTCCTGAAATGGACGACTATCGTAACTTCGACACTTTTCCTTTCAAAACTTTTGGGATTCAAACCTTTTGAAACTTCTGAATCAAAATATCTGAATAGATCAGACAGTTCACATTACATCTCGGAACCAAATCAATGGTTTATAGTACACCCGATATCAGATCGACGGTCGAGATCTCCTTCGAAAATTTGGACTTCGGAGATTTAGAGTCTCAAACCTTTCTTTCCTCTGTATGTCAATCTTCCGGATCTGACAAGCCTCTGATGCATGTCCCTCTCGGATTAACAGTCGAGATCTCCTCGGGTCTCCGGACTTCAAAGATTTCAAATCTAAACATGTTCTTTCCTCCGGAGTGATCACCACCTGCCAAGCCATTCATCAGACGGTGGATATCGCTTTCTGTCGATTAACGTTTTCACATACACTATCCTTTCACTATAGTAGATTGAGATATGAGAATGCTCCTGAAGTGATCTTCATATTGGACATCTCGTGTCCACTTCGGATCTTCGGCATCCAGGACTTCGGGTCTTTGGGTGAGTACTGGTGGTAAAACTGCCGAAGAAAAACTCCCGGAGTGACGTAACCCTTGCGTCACTCGATGATGTGTCACAAGCCGAGAAACTACCACGTGTCACTTAGATTCATTATTTGCACATACCTGAAATGTTGATTTCAACTTGACACTTGTCGTTCTTTGATTGTGCCATGTGTTCTTGCTGACATAGACTAATGACGTGGACTTATGACATGGTCTACCATATTTCATTTTGCTGACATGGTTTGTTGACCTAGTCTATTGACGTGGTCTGCTATGTGACCAATAACCCTAATCCAACGGTCCTCGTTTGTCCTCCAAATCCGACGGACATTATTCATTTCAGATTTTTGGGCTTCGGGTATTTCACATTTCAAACATTCCTGAGTGTAACCTCCTCACAAATTTAGATCTGAAGTGACTGTTGCTCATTCGATTAGGATCTTGGATCGATGGCTTGATCTTTCTGTGATGTAGCTTTGCTATCTTATCCTATCCCTCCACTCGAAATTGTTTCGACGTCAGACGGAAATTTGCATTTCGGGAATTTCAAATATCAAACTTTCCTTAGTGTAACCTCCTCGCATCTTTAGACCCGAACTAAACATTGTTTGTCAATCATGTTCTCAGATCAATGGCTCGATATTTCTATGATGCATCTTTGCTGGCTTATCCTGTCCTTCCACTTGAAAGTGATCCGATGGCTGACGGGAATTCACATAATCGAATTCTCAAACGTTTTTCTCACTTATCTTGTCCTTTCACTCAAAAATGATCCAACGGTTGTGAAGTTTCTTAGAACATATCTATGATCAAGAATGATTGCGCAACCACAATCTACAAGTGTTTTATCTCATCACCCAAATCCGCAATGGGAATATGTGCGCTATTGGTGAGTTAACCACAATTGTTTCAAAGCTATAAGATCGGACGGTCCTAATTAATTACGGGATGGGAACAAGCATGATGTTTAATTCTCCTTTCAATCTCCGCAATTCATCCCTGTCGTAGATTTGGTGATTGCGCATCTGACTGTCATGATTTAATATGATTTAAACACATTGTTTGTTGGATCAACTACAGTCGTAGATCTTCGAAGCTATGAGATCTGACGATCTAGATGGATTGCGGGATTGTAACTGGAAAGTAGTTTAATTCATCTTTCACTCCCTACAATGCATCCATGTCATTGATATGTCTTGTAGATTCGACAGTCTCGATTGATCTGAGTTTATCGCGCCATATATTCTGATCTTTTGATCTCCGCTATCTTCCTTATGCTTCGCCTTTTGTTCTTTCCATCAATGACAAGCACACTCCTGCCTGCTAAATCTGCCAACAATACGAGGGTCTAAGGACATGAAAAGAAGATCAAAATTGTAGGAAAAAGAAAGCTATGGTTGATTCTTAGGATATCTTTGCCTATCTTTCCAACGTTCTTGGACACTTATGTCTTGTTCATTTTTTTCCTATGAGCGATTAAGCTCAACCTGGGTATTAGCGGTATCTAATATGGTATTAAACAAGTTTAAATCAATGTTGGTCTGATCTTGAAGATCATGCTCAATATTGGGCTACCTTGTAACAAGTACAGTCATTAAGAAATGAAACAATCAAAGGATCAATATTAGAAATGTAAATATATTCAATGATATCAAGCATAAAAAAAACCAGAAAGATATGGAAGATCTCCCCAGTATGGTCGCCAAATAAATGTTAAGGAAAAGATATGAGATAATCTCACTCAAGCATTTCTAGATCTTTCTTGGCTAAGGAAAGATAGACAGGAATATCACCCTATGTTTATAGCCTCAAAAATTGTTTCCCAATCCACAAGTATAAGTTACAAGGGCTTAGGCTGATTTTTTTAAATAAAATATTGCTGCAAAATTCAACATTTTTATATAATTTTATGAATATAACAAATGCAAAATTAAATGTGGAGACAAAAGCAAAAATACCAAGTCACATGTTAACACAGATGAGACAGAATAGCAATCGCTTATTTCATTCCAAGAAATCAAAAGAATCGTTCTCTTTAAAAAAATATCTGAGGGAGTTTGGACCAAAGTCAAAATTAGATGTCCCTGATGAAAACCATACAAAAGGACTTCTGATAGAAAGTAAAAAAACCGAACTTTAAAATTTGGATCAGCTTGCCACAGATTGTTGCCCACTCGAATCTACACAATATCAATTATCAGTCATGAAATCTAATTCATAAATAGACAAGTCTACATAGACTAACAAAGATAGATCAACACCTATGAAAACAAGTGTCGGAATGATGTAATTCATCTTTGAAACGTGTTGTCTACAATAGGACCCTGTTGTCATAAAAGAGAATTAGGATTTTAATGAATTGAAGAATGAATGAAAACTGAACTATCTCAATAAAAATCAAGAGAAAACCTTAGTATGATTTCTCCTTCTATTCCCCCCTTGTTCTTCCTTCTCATTTTACTTTTACGCATCCCAAATTAGTTGAAGTAGTTCAACTACTCCTTTTAGTTAAGTTAGCTAAAACTCAACTAAGTTTTAGTTAGGGGAAGAATTAATATAATAATAAGAAGGGTCTTTTAATAAATAATAACTAGTAGGTGGGCCCCTTGTGACTCCCTTTAGTTTCTTAACAGAAATAAACATAACTAGTCAATCAATCAAACAAAACCCTCCTTATGGCTTCCATCATCATTCTCATAATTTGAAAATTAAATGTCAATGATATATTAAACCATATCCAAACATATAATATCCAAAATATCCAAAAATAATATGTTGTCCAAAACTTCAACAGTCAACTGTTCTCAACAAATCAATAATAAAATATACTCAAAAGCCATATTTTCCACTTTGGGAGGCAATTTTCCCTTTGTTGATGTTGTCTCCCTTTGACCTTTTGTTGAAGGGCGTTTATGACAAACCGTCAACTGGAAGGGAATAGTCTGGTCCAAGGTTTTCTAAATAACCCAAGTCGTTTGGAATAACTACCCCTGATGGGTTTAACAACTCCGTTAGCCGGTGAAATGATCAAAATAAATAAATGAAAATTTGTTTTACATCCTAACTACTAATTGTCATATTTTGAGTATTTACAATGATCTATTAGATTAGATAACCTTACACTTAATTACATAAATTTACAAAATTTACAAGTTTTTCATGGTACAAGATTTACGAGAAACCTTGTAAACTAAGGTTGTACAAGCGAACCGAATCTTAGGAAAAATTAAATAGATCTAGAACATACTACTGATATAATTTTAACCTTGAAACTAAAAAAGAAAATAAATGAATGTAAATAATAATGTTTTAACTTAAATAAACAAAGTATTTAAGCTTAAATGTTAATTTTCATTCACAAAATATAAATCAAAACAAAAAGAAAATCATTAACCTATAACTAGCCAGTATTTAAAGAGAACTTTTGGTTGTGTCTTCTTGTATAACGTTGCTCCAGCAACCTGTCTATTAAGAGAAATCTATAGCAGAAGGTTGTATAATTCTAAGATTGTGACAGTGTCAGGATAAAAATCACTTTGACTGACAATTTAAATCTTATTTAAAATGAAGAAAGAACAACATTCAAATCATGATTCTTAGTGAAGATATAATAGACTAATTGACAATAAGAAAAATATCAATTGAACAATTATATCTTTACAAAACCGAATTACATGAATAAACTCAATATAATACAAGATTTGTATCAAAATAATACAATCATCAAGATCAAGATAATTGGGATAATAGACTATTAAAGATTGAAAAAAAATAATACATAAATGATAGCAATTAATCATGTATTGATAAAACAAACTAAAGATAATTTAAATCAATGCATAATCAATTTACTCAAAGAATATGAAGATATTATAATGAAAACAAAACCATTTTACTCACAGGAAAAAAGTCATTAAGCAATCTGAAATTTCATATTCTTCTTCGAAAATATTGGTCCATTCTCCCAAAATTCCAACCATTTGTTACTCCTTTTGAAAAGAAAAAGTTTACAAAATAAATAATATACAAAAAAGAAAGGATAAAAATCATTCTCTAAATTATTTGGATCTCCCAGGCTATGAACTTTCTCATATATTTATGCCATGAATGAACAGTCTAGGCGTCACTAATTATTTCTACCACCTGAAATTTGCCTCGTAAAGAACCAAAAATATCTCTCAAATCACGCATTTGTTTGGGAAAAATCTCATGATTAAGCTAAATGGGTCCATTATGCAGATGGGTTTTCAACCGTTTCTTCAAATTCCTCATGGTTAGGATACAATCAATCCCGCACAATTGTCCGTCTATTCTTGAACGCATTTCCAAATCTTATTTGTTGTTGCTCATAAATTATTTGCAGCAATCCAATTGTTGGCCCTTGACCAAGTTTTGAGGATCCTTGGTTGTGTTTGACCTATTTTTGGGACTTTGGCAGGCTGTCGAAGGCGGAGCGCAAGTCAAAGTAAAGATTGTGGGATCTCAGCCCCCTTTTTAGGGCTTTTTGGGTTTTGGGATTATGTAACGGGTATGGGGATGTCGGCCCATGGGATTACTCATGTTTAGGCCATTTTTGTAATATATAAATAGATATCTAGGCGATGTAAGAAGCAGTTCGATCTATGTGATCGAAGAGAAGCTAGACGTTGTGCTAAGTGCAACTTGTAAGTGCTTTGTGCATGCTATGTTAAGAACTTGCATAGATATGTGTAAGCGATTGTAAGAGACTATGAAGAGGCTTTGCACTATAACTCAAGGAAGGAGGATCTAGCGAAGTGCACAGATCTCATGTCCTCTATACTGAGGGGGGATGAATCAATATCAACTACAATTTAAAACCTTTTTAAACTTATACATAAACCATTCAACTATATCCAATGAGAAATGAATAATAGTATAAGAGTTACACCAATACACCACAATACACCATGCACAATATATGAGAAATAATCAATAGTTATTGTTCAAGGGAAGTAATGACTTCCAAAGGTAGCTACAGCTTCCAAATGTAAAGG
>JASDQU010174050.1:5042-15065 GCA_032191745.1 Picea mariana | reverse complement strand
TGATAATTAGTTTCTTCATTGTTAATTAGACCCTACTTTGTACTGGTTTATTAGCAATCTGTTCTTCATCCACCTTAAAGTTATTTGCTGATTATCAATCTTAGAGAGCACTGGTTCATTTGTTTACCATCTTGACTGTCTGAATACCATGTTTGAATTGAGTTATCTTACTGATTCATCTACACAAAATACAAAAACATTTTTACTTGAAGTTACCAAGCACCTTTGGTCTACAACCAAAAAGGGTTTCTTGGATTGATAACAAAATGGCGCCGTTGCTTGGGAGAGGAGATTGAATCTCAGCTTCCTTGGGACACGACACAGATCTAGCTTTGATGATAGACAAAGCCTGGACATTCACTTGGTTGTAATTTTCTATCTGGCGACTCCACGTTCAAAGACTCCACTGGGGAGGATCCTGTTGATAAAAGATGAAGAGGCTGAAGTCAAGATCCAGGAATCAGTTCATTATTTTGCTTCATGAACTGTTGTTTTTCTTCATCAGCTCTTTCATGCTTTTCCCTGCGCGTGTAAAGAGAATTATTTTCTGCTTCGTATACTCTGAAGATTATCAGCCATCCTTTATAAGTCCATATTTAGAAGAGGAAAGCTTGCAGCCTCCTTATGTTGTTGACGTCGATCCTATTTCTTTCCCTCAGCCTATTCATAAAGATGAGCATTGCATACAAATCTCTCTCGTAACTGATCATCCTTGTAATCATGAGAATGATGAATTTAAATCTAAATCATCTCAAATTTCATTACTTTCACCTATTCCTCCTAAACCTTGTTTTCAGCCCACAGAATTTCAATCTAAGATTAGACAAAGGGTGTTCAAACCTCTCAAGCTACTAGCTCATCTTCATCCTTATCCTCCATATTTTTTTGAGTACCTTCCTCATTTTACCGGAGAGAGTCATGTTTCAGCTGAAAAACATTTGGAGGCTTTTGAAAATTTTACTGATAATCTGGAAATTGTTCATGAAGATGTTGTTATGAGATTGTTTTCTAAATCTTTAACTAGAGAGGCTGCTTTATGGTTTAGACTTTTGGAACCTGGATCAATCAGTTCATGGATTGATTTCTATTATGTTTTTTCAAAACACTGGGGTGAGAATAAATTTCTTGATCAATACCTTAACGATTTTTGTACTTTGAAGAGAGAGAAGGAAGAATCTTTGATTGTTTTCAACAGAAAGTTCCATAGGACATATTATGACATCCCATTGGAGATTCGGCCTACTGAGATCGCTGCCATGGTATATTATCTGATGGATCAGCATAATGAACTTGTCCTTCTCTTGTTAGAAAGAAAATATTCATCATTAGGGAACTTGTTCGAAGACGCTCAAGAGGTAGAGGAGAACATCCGTGCATCTAGGTGGATCAGAATGCAAGCTGATTTTGAAAATCTGCAAACATATGAGCAAGAAGACTGTGAGTATATTTCAGATTCCGAGCAAGAAAGCAGTGAGTATGAAGCAGATTTGGACCAGCCGCCTGAGGATGAGTACATTTCAGATGTAGAATCAGATTTGTCAACATTGGCAGAATGTTCTATAGACAGGGAACAAGAAGGTGATCAGTTTTCCAGCAAAGGAATAGCCATGGTTGAGTAGGAGAGAAATGAGGTTGGAGCAGATTTGGGACAGCGGCCCACATGTAATTTCGATTCAGTTTCAGAGTCAGATTTTTCAGTGTCCGCCGAGTATTCCAGAGATAGGTATGAATCTAAAGTTTATGATCAATTTGCAAATCAGAATGAATCTATGATAACCAATGATTGCATTGAAAACTACCTGTTCCTAGTTGATCATAATCCTTGTCATTTAAACATTGCTCTATCATCATCCAAAGGACTGTTATGAAGAAAACAGTGAGTTTGAAGCATATTTGGATCAACAGCCTGAGGGTGAGTATATTTCAGATTCAGAATCAGATTTTTCAGTATGTGCAGAGTATTCCAGAGATAGGTATGAGTTTGAATTTCATGACTAGTTTGTAAGATTTCCTCTGGAATACAGGATTGAGCCCTCTGTATTACTTCGACTGTAGACTACGTAGAGAAGCCTGTGCTTTCTGCTCTGTTCCTCCCTATTGTGTGCAAACTTTCTTTTCTGTGTCTGGTACCCAATTTCAACTGCACCTGGTACCTATACCCTTCTTCCTTTGCTTTTACTGAGAGCTGTGAGGCAGCTGGTTGTCCCAATACAGCTTCAACCGGCTCCCATTTACTAAACCGTCCTTCCATTCTCCATTGAGAGTCTTAAACTGCATAGCTCCACCTTCTGTAACATAGACAACCTCGAATGGCCCAAGACAATGTGTCCTGAACTTTCCTGGATGTTTCATGAACTTGTTGTCATATAAAAGTACCAAATCTCCTTGTTTAAATGCTTTCTTCTTGATATGTCTGTCAGGTAAGCCTTTTCTCATTCTTTTTGTACCTGCTGATGAAATCCTGTAATGAACCTGTCTTCCTCTAGTTCTATCAACTGCATGAGTCTGTCTTGAATAGCCCTGTGTCATCCATACCTGTAAATGTTGCAATTCTTATACTAGGAACCAAATATTCCATAGGTACCACTACTTCCAGGCCATAAACTAACTTGAAGGGAGTCTGCGTTGTTAACTTTTCATGAAATAGTTATGTAATCTTACTAATATTATCATCATCCCAATAGTCTCCAACATTTTCCAACTTAGGTGCTTGCTATGTTCCAATATTAACCTTCTTAACCTTAATAGGTTGCCCAACAAAAGGTAATTCAATCCCTATCCCTTCTATATCTCTTTGTTATTCAGTTTCTGAAATTTTCACATTCCTAGGGTCATCATCCTCATCGGCATTAATATTATAACAACCTTGTAACCGCTGAAGAGGCATAGTCCATTCATCTTCTTCTTGTTCAAGAGGGGGGTTAGGTGCCTCCTCAAAGACCTTCTGTCTTACAATTT
Organism: Picea mariana; assembly: GCA_032191745.1. Classification (NCBI taxonomy): domain Eukaryota; kingdom Viridiplantae; phylum Streptophyta; class Pinopsida; order Pinales; family Pinaceae; genus Picea; species Picea mariana. The sequence continues at coordinate 12,107 of JASDQU010174050.1, read as the reverse complement.
GTAAATTCTGATCTACTGTGGGGTAATGACTTTCAAAAGGAACGTAGCTATAAAGTTTTGGGTCATACCATACCAATATGTAGTGACTAAGCGTAGTTCTGCTTGAATATACCAGTTGATAGGCATAGTATCTAAGGTGTTAATGAACTTATGTACCCATTGTTCTTTAGGAATGTTGCTCCAGGCTTCCTCACAACTTCGCACATGGTCCTTAGGACAACTCTGACCTATGTATCAAACTTCACAACCTTCAACTTGGTCTGAAAAGTGCATTGTCAACAAGGTGCGACATTGTACCTACTCCGCGATGTTCTTATTGTGTGTTCCCCACCATCTAGCTGGCATTGCTTTCAAGGCTTCATCTAGTGCCAACAACCTCTATTGTACTGGTACAATTCCTTCAAATTCAAATAGAATGTTTCTAAATTATTCAAGCCATCAAATGTAGGAAGATTACTTACTTCTGTGCCAATCCAACGAACTACCTTAGTCAATATGGAACACCTCCGCGTAGAGACTTCATACATTTTGTTCTATTAATTTTCCAATGCTTCTTCTGAATCTGATGAGCATGCACTTTCACTTCGCCAACTTAGATTTCCATATGTTGTAGGATTAATATAATCCTATTGTCCTGCTATCAGTTTATTGATGTTCTCTAGCTCATAGGTGCGGTCTTCTTGTCTTATAGATTCTATGTATATGCTACCTTCATCGGGGTCAAGAGGTGCAATGACCCTAAGGCCATCACCTTCAAATGTCATTCTTCTCTTTTTCAGGTCAATAACAGTCAAATTGTCGAAAGCCCAATCAATACCCAACAAAATAGCATAGGGAAAGCTATCATCAACAATCTCGATCACTTTGAAGTCTGCAAATGTCCTCACTCCGTTGATGTCCACAGGGACATGCTCTAGTCTTCCAAAGGGGCTCATCGCCTACTAATTAGCCATCCTAAGCCTAATAGGAGAGTAAATCAATTTAGGTTTTCCCATCAATTCCCAAGTCTGCTTCGTCATAACATTTACTGTTGATCCCAAGTCGAGGACCACATATTCCATGTCGTAGTCTCCAATTTGAGCACTAAGGTGCAGTTCCTTTCTTGTCCTCCTTTTTCTAGATACTTTATTCACAACTCTACTCAACAAAGGATCTACTCTTCCAATTTCATATTGTCTTATCAGGTGTTGTAGTTCCTTCATAGCTCTTTCATCTTTAATCAAATCAATACAAGTATACAAGAAGTCCACAAGCTTGCTTACCTCTTTTCCTTGTCTAGGTGGGGTAGAATGATCAAATGATGGAAGCATTTCACATTCCCTTACTTTTGGTTGTGCCTTAGATGAAGACGCATGTTCACCTACAAATTCTCTTCTTGCTTCTTCAAAAGTATGCTTTGTTTTCCTTGGATCAAACAATGGAGCCTTCTTTAAAGCTCTTCTAATCCCTGATCCTTCTGTAGTCTTTCCTGGAGTCACCCTATATTCTCCTGTGATAGTGCCTCCTCTAGTAATAATAGCGACTCTGGGTTCCTCACTGTGAGGTTTAGCTGATATTTTCTGGACTTGCTGGTTTCCACTTCATCTTTCCTTAAGTTTAGCTACCAATACTGGACAATATTCAATGACATGGTCAAATGAATTACAGTAGCTGCAAGTAGTACAAGGGTTCTAACAATCCCTTGCCAAATGACCTGGTTGGGCACAGTTATAGAAAATAATCTTACCTCAACCTTGACCCATGCCTCCCTCTCATCCTCTTCCTTTGAACCCACCACGAGGGTTGAAGCTTCCTCTTCATGGGGAATTGAACTGTGCAACATTCCCTTCTGGCTATAATTCTCCTTGAATACTATATGCATCCCTTGACCTTTCATGCAAGAGTTCATAAGCCCTAAAGTCCTTCTCATCATGCCCCACAGATTTACATAATGTACAATAAATATTGGTGGGTGTTTGGACATATTTCTGCATATAATAACATTCACCAGGGCGATATCTAGTTCTACATACCTCGCACCATGGTAAAGTAGCTTGCTTCAAAGGATTAGGGGCTCCATAGGCCAATTATTCACTAAATAAAGGACAATTCTCTTTCTCATGGCCCTTTGATGTACATCTGATACACTAGATGTCTTCTCCTTTCTCTTTTCCTCTGTCTTTCTTCATGTCTTCAACCTGTAAAGATAAACTAGTTAATTGATTCAAAATCTGACTCATACCTGGACTGTATTCTCCTATAGGGGTTGCTTCTAGTTTCATGGAAATATCTAATGCCTCAGCCTACGAAGCAACCTTCTGTTGCATAAGAGAAACTCTAATTTGTGCAAGGAGGGAAACGATAAAACATTCCTTATGTTGTTCATTTGGAATCTAAAAACTTAAACGACCTGTCAAGATCTTAAACCTCTGATCAAATTCCCAAATAGGTTTAGTCACCTTCTACTTGATTTCCTTCCACTTTGTAATGCACTGTGACTTCGACTTAGGCTTCTTGAACTCTGCACTCAACGTAGCCTTAATATCATTCAACACTCTGGGTTGTCTAGATGCTATAACAAACTTAATATACCAGCTCAGTGCATAGTCTCTCAAGGTAGTACTAAATTAAGCTCTCTTAACAGCTTCGTCGGTGACTTTCTTAATGATCCATACAGCTTCCCATAAGAACTAGTGTTGGTTAGGATCCTCATATCCATCTCCTCTGAAAATAGGTAACCTCATTTCATATGCCATTGATTTTCCTTGGTTTCTCGACTGAGTTTGTACTAAACTGCTTGTGACAGTACTTTGAGTGCTATGATTACTCTGGTTACTCAATGCTACTAAAAAAACAGAAGGAGTAGCAATACTTACTTCGACGGTAGGTGCAGTACCTGAAGTTCCTGGCAACAGAACCAATTGTTGGTACAGGGGCAGACCTAGGGTTCAACTCTAGCAGTGCACCAACAAACCCTAACTATTGGCCCTTATGGTAACACCTGCGAAGCAGATAAAGTCTCACCTGAAGTAGAAATAGGGGGGTTGTAGGACATAGGTGTCTATAACCAGAGGAAATGCAATATGATTCCTAAACAACAACGCAAAATAGCCTAGATATTATTAACAATATTATGCCCAACTTCATGAAGTAAATTATACAAAAGGTAATAAATAACAAAGCATCAACCACATGGAACAAAAATATTTTACGTGGTTCACCCTCTCCCTAGGGATACATCCACAAAACTGTGTTTGTTGATAGAATAGATGAAAATATACAGTTCTATCTACGCACTCAGTTGTAGATCCTTCTCTCTCTTCCTCTTTATTTCCTATCCCTAAGCACCCAACTGCAGAGTGGATCTTCGCACCTAGTTAAAGACCCCAAAATACAAGAATACCCTAAAACATAACACTTCTACATCTCAACACCACTATCACCTCTCCTCTTGACTCTTCTAGACCTCTATTTATACATTCCATGTCTCTTAGAAAACCATGGACCGAACCCCATGTGCCAAAACCCTAGATCCACATTGCCAAAACCCTAGGTCCACATAACCCTCATTTTAAGGACTTCACCAACATGTTCTTCCTTATTCTCCGTGAGGTGCTCCAAAGAACTCATTAGTGTCTTCTTTCACTTGTTGACTTGTCCACGATCTATCTTCTTTGTTGCTTCATCTTCCTTGATCTTCTCTTTCAACGAATTGCTTTCCTTTACTTCATTCCTTCTTTTATGCTTCTTTAACCACTTCGACCCTTCCTCGATTTGTGTGCCTTCTGTGAGCTTCATACTTTGTCTTTCTTCTTCTTTAATCTTCGCTTTCTTCCTTAATACATGACCAAGGGCCAACATGGTTGAATTTGATTTTTGTCAATGCAACAAAGGAGAAACAGTTGAATCTTCTAGCACACTACAACCACTTCCAATTCCACCTGTTATTTGGCGGGATATCTCTATGGATTTTAATGTAGGATTACCTAAATCGGGCAATAAATCAGACATCATGGTGGTAGTTGATCGTCTTTCCAAGTATGCTCATTTCTGTTCTCTTCAACACCCATTTACAACATCCAATGTGGCTCAGCTTTTCATGGATCAGGTCTTCAAGCTTCATGGCATGCCACATTCTATTGTTTCTGATCGCGACCCAACTTTCACCAGCAAGTTTTGGCAAGAACTATTCAAGATACAAGGCACCCAATTTCATCTCAGCACATCTTATCATCCCCAGATTGATGGTCAAACTGAAATTGTCAACAAGTGTTTGGAAACATATTTTAGGTGTTTTGCATCGGAAAGGAAAAATGAGTGGGCTCAATGGTTACCACTAGCTAAATGGTGGTACAACACTTCATACCATACAACTAGTCGCATAACTTCTTTTGAAGAGGTATATGGAAAAAAACCACCTTCAGCTCTCTCATATTTTACAGGTGTCTCGAAGGTCCAGGCGGTTGACCAAACGCTTACAGTTCGAGAGGCTATTCTTCGTACCCTCAAAGAGAATTTGGTCATGGACCAGAATCACATGAAGCAGCAAGTAGATCAAGGTCGCTCTGAACGTCAATTTGCAGAAGGGGATCAAGTGTTTCTTTGACTGTAACCTTACAAGAAAAATTCCCTCAAGGCTGACCATTGTCAGAAATTGGCGCCCAAATTTTATGGTCTTTATACCGTTCTCAAGCATGTGGGATAGGTGGCCTATTAGTTAGCTTTGCCCAGTCATTCTAAGCTCCATTCTGTTTTTCATGTTTCCTACTTAAAGAAGGTGATTGGAACTAAGTTCCAAACTCAAACCAACCTTCCCGAGTTGGACGAAGAAGGCTCCATTTGGCTACAACCAAAAGCAATTTTGGACCAGTGTGAGCATCATCTGCGTCAAAAAACCATCAAGGAAGTGTTATTCCAGTGGAAAGATACAACTCCAGCAGATGCCACTTGGGAGCCAACTACCATTCTGCAACAATTTCCTCATCTCAATCCTTGAGGACAAGGTTGTTTTTAAGGGGGAATACATGTTAGGGATGTAACCCCTCACGTAGGTAGAATAATATATTTCCATGTAATAAAGGACAATATTAATAAGGCCTAGCAATAAGGAATAATAAGTCCAATGTAAGAAGACCTAATAGAAGCTTCCTCTTCTAGAAGGATCTTCCTCTAGATAGTTCTTTTGATAGACCTATTTAGTATAAATAGGAGTCGAGGGTATGAGAACTTTTGTCTTGGATACTATTGTAATAGAGCTCTGCTCTGCTGGAGGTTTCCTACTCGAAGAGGCAAGTGAAAATTTCTCTCAGAAATCAAAGTGCTCTTTCTGGTGTTATTCCGGTATCATTTCGGTATTATTGTGGTGTTGTTCTGGTTATATTGTTGTTCATCTGCCATTTCTAGCTATTTATTTATGTTCTCCATACTTTTTTATATCTGGAATATTACATTCAGTTGATACTAGTGGAGTGATCGATACAGCGACCCATATAGGAAACAAAGTGGTACATGTGATACAGTAGTGTGTAGTGGTATACACCAGTATACATGTGTGTATCAATTGAGACAATTAGATGAGGCATGGGGAATGATGAGGAGCATGTTCAAGCATGGGACAAAGTACTCTATGGAGCTTGATATCCACTCAGATTGTCCTCAGGATAGGGATAGGGAGTTTGGCATGATGAATGTCTCATATTATAGCCATGTGTGCAGTGTGCAATATGGGATCCATGACACGTTGGATTGGCTCACGAGGGTTTCAGTTGATTGGAAGTCCCACCTTCTGGTGGAATATTCCAAGGATTGGTTTGCTTTCAAGTTGATGGAGGGTCACATTCAGGATAATAGGTACATAGTGTTGGATGATATCATCTACTACCGAGGTAGCATATACTTAGTCCCTGAGTCCAAACTTAGGGAGGATATCATGAGAGCTATGTATGATTCACCTTTGATAAGACATCTTGGGTACTTCCATACTTTTTGACAAATCAAAGAGAGGTTCTAATGGAACAGACTCAAGAGAGATGTGTGGAGGCATATGGGGGATTTCATGACTTGTCGACAGAACGAGTCAGAGCATACCTATCTAGCAGGATTGTGGCAATCTACACTCATTTAAAGACAAAGGTGGGAAAGAGTGTTGACATATGGCATTATAGGTATACTGAAGGCACATGTTAGGGATTACATTTTAGGGACTTCATAAGAGTATGAGGCGTTGTAAATAGCAGAGTGGTTCTTTAGGGAGGTGTTTAGACTCCTTGGGCTACATGAGTACATTAACGGTGATTGGGATAAAAAAATTCCCGGTGCAGTTTGGTAGGAGTCGAACATATCAATAGACATATAGTCGATTCCTAGTACTTGGTTTCCACCAGATGATGGCATACTAGGGACTTGCATCATTCTGACTCCAATGATTACCAATAAGGCACAACAAAAACTAGCAGGTATTGGGAGTGGTGGACTTCTAATTTGGTGGTGGGATCAATGAAGTCGTTTGAGTGATAGATTGATTCGGATAATGACGAGCGATAGAGTTGTGACAGTGATTGGTCTACTTTATTTTTGGGAAGTCAAGAGAGGGGAGGGAAAACTCAAGGCCATTCATGGATTTACAGACTTAGAATTCAATGAGACACCTTCACAGGGGAGGATTCAGGATAGTGGTTTTAGTCCCTTCAGGGAGTTCAATTTGGGGTTCCAAGAGAGGATGATGTAGACTGGGCACGTTGGTTCGACGGTGATGATTAGAGTGTCACAGTATTAGCATGGTGGTTCCTTTCTGGGATTATTTTGGGACTCTGGGGATACATTTTTGGATATTTTATCCACTATTATAAATGAGAGCACCAATTTTAAATTTTCCCAGTTTACTTTTGGGAGGCTTAGGAATGGTTGCTTGGAGGAGTGGTGTTCTGAGGAGTTGACCTAGAGTATGCAACTTATGATTTCTTAGCTCATCTAGAGTAGTCAGATGGATTCTTGTTTTAAAAATTTACATACCAGTGCTACAAGTAGATGATGATTCACATCATATAGGTTAGCTTGGGATCCGAGTGACTTTACAACCTATGGGAT
>JASDQU010174049.1:419-13705 GCA_032191745.1 Picea mariana | reverse complement strand
TATAACTTTTCTTCAACTACAAGGATGATATTTATCTGGAAATTACCACTCTATGAATCCCTTGTACTCTTATTAAGTTTCCTTCCTCATCCAAAAAATTAAATTCTTTTTTATAACAATATAAGACAACATGATGTTGTTCCAACCAATCCATACCAATTAGGAAGTCATAGGATCCTAAAGGTTTAATGTTCAAATATACGTTGATGTTCAGTACATTCATGTTCATTGGAAATGCATTGACCATCTTATTAATGTTCCTTTTAGCTCATGTATCTAGCTACACCATCCAAGGATTTCCAAGCTTACTTCTTGGCAAAATAAATATTTCCACCATCTTAGGATCTAGATAAATATGACTAGCTCCTGAATCAATTAAAATAACGATGGGATGATTATTGATTTTACCTTATACTTCAATCATGTGTGATTGAAACTCATCTTTCTTGTTTTCCAAGGCTACATAGATCTTATGTACACTTTTTCCCATGTCTTCCATGGTTTCATATTTCTGCACATGATGAACAATCCTCACTCTTTCACTCCTGTGAGGGCAATCTATGTACATATGTTCTCCCTTACAACCCCAACATTTGTTTCCTTGGAATTTTCCTCAATGGCTCTATCATTCTGGATTCTTTAGTAGTTGGCTTTTCCTGATAGTTATTTTTGAAGAATGATGGCTTAGTTCCCTTCTTCCTTTGTTCCAAATTACTTTTCTTCTTGTCTTCCCAAGCTTTCCGGTAAGATGTTTTCCCTTTTTGTTGATCATAAAGGCACTTATCCCTTCTTGTAGTTTCCTCCGATGTTTTGGGATCATCATATTGTATTATGTCATTGATAAATGGTGGCATCCCACAAAAATATCTCTGAATCTTAACTTGATCATCTTTGATGAAGGAAACATATTTCAGAAATTCTAAAAACATTCTTTCATACTCATCTATGGTCATACTCCCAAGATTGAGTTCAAATAACTCTTTCATTTTCTTGTCATAATATCTATTAGTCAAGTATTTCTTTTGAAAATACCTTTTGAATTCTCTCCAAGTCACCTTATTCTCATCAATATGTTGTACTTTCAAATATTGGTCCCACCACATTGATGCTTTTCCCTTGAGCTGATAAATAGCTATTCTACCTTTTGCCTATGAAGAGTAGTTATTCAACTGAAAATAATTTCTCATGTTTAGAAACCATGTCTCTACATCCTCATCCTTATTATGTTCACCTTCAAAACTAGGAGTCTTGATCTTGTTCATTTCCCCCTATAGTTCATCCTTCTTAGGTTTCTTGACAGGACTTGAACTACTGTGCGCTCTCCTAGTGGAATTCCTTGGAGAGTGATGGTGTTGACTGCCAACACTTTTGTTTCACATTGATATTCCCATATTATCATGAGATTTATGGCTTCCTGATCTGCTTGACTAAGTCTTCTTATCTATATTCTTTTCTATTCTATCCAAGCTTTGCATAAACTTGATGTTGAAGTCTTCTTGTTGCTCCTTAGCTTTCATAAGCCTCTCATTGTCAGATTTATGACTCAGGACATCCCTTTGAATTTTTTTTTATGGTTTCTACCAAGTTCATGCTTTCTTCCTTACCTTCTCCATGTCCATTTGAATTTGTACCTTCATTACCCATGTGAACATTCATTCTTCTTATCTCTTCTTCATGGATGAAAACCCCTTTCACATCCTCCATGATTCTAATATTGTGTTGATATTGTTTTGATCTAATGTTTTTAACTATGAAAAATGTCCAGCCAACAAAATTTGTTAGGATAGACAATTCAACAAAACATGAAATGATGTACAATTCTATTTTCATAAGTTTCAGAATCCTCTCTTCTGATTTCTTGGAAAATTAAATTTTCAATCAACTTCACGTGCACTACTTCTCAATTATAACTTCATAATTATCATGAGTTAGTTTTACACATCCAACACTAAAATGTAGCGCATGCACCACACACTTCTAACCAGTGTGTATACTTTTCAGGYGCGYGCTAATCTCCATTCAACACAATTTTCATGTTGTGTATCAATATTCTGCGTGAATTACCAACACTACACCACACCACTTCAAGGTTGTGTTTTCATATTGTKCTCCAATAATTATTCCCTTGATCAATGTGAATATGCACACACAACATACCTATGTTGCATGCACACCATCAATTCAAATTGTGTTCTACCAATATTCCAAGCGTATATCTTGTGCATCAAATTATTACTCGTGAGCCACAAAMTYTGCACCCTACGATGCCAAAATTARCATGATTTTATGTGCACTTATATCTTGCACACACTACGAACTATACCCTATGCAGTGCCAAATCTTAGTGTACATACTCTATGTACCATTATTTTCTTTGCAACGCCAAAATGTTAGTGCGCACATATGCACAACAWTATTTTTCYACATTATTGACTCCACATAGTATAGTACCCAAATTTTAATGTGTACTCATGTTCACCTCTAATTTTATGYACATCACTATTATTTAGCGCACACAACATTCTCAACACTTAAGTAATCCTTCATAGATTTTGATGCACAAATTGGGGCTTTTTCTCAATTCTCAACCAATTTACACCATGGACTTTCTACAACTATGAAACAATTTTGATTTCAGTCTATTACATCCAAATTCAACCTCTGCAACAACAATTATGGTGTGTTCCACTGGTTGACATTTATGGTGTGAATTTCTCCAAATTCCTTCATGAACTGTGAATATTATTCAAACAATTTCACTCAATATGACGTGGTTTCTTTGTAACTTCAAATTTGATCAATTATTTTCTGAATCTCTTAAACAAGGATTAACATTAAGGATATCTCATCACTCAACCAAATTTCCCCAAATTCTTCATGAATTTAACAACAAAAATTGGGGCATTTACCCAATTTCCCTCGATTTCTTCCAATTTCCATCATGGACGCACTGTAACTGAAAATTTGGCCACTCCAAAATTCAATTCTCTACGGAAATCCAATTTGGAATGAATTTAACTTGGCCAATCTAGGCTCAATATCAAAACCTGGTCTCTAATAACAATTTGTAACACCCCTGGACTCCTGCGGTGAAATGCCACATGAAACTTTCTTGCTTGGATACCAATTTACCAACAATTCCACCAAAATTGATTTGACACAACTATGTCACTAATTAAAACATATATAATTACTCTGCAATGCATGATTATATACATATTCATAACATAATTATACACAATCATAACAGACTTATATATGTAGCATAAATATCATAAACCCATGACAACAATTGCATAAATATTAATACAAACATGATTTAACACATAGTTTGGCACTTATCTTTGAAATAAAGACACCAACTACGGGAAGACCTTCCATGTTCCTCCCAACCTTAGACCAAAATTTTCATAAATATCAACAGTGGGTCACCCCTGAGCTAGGGATAAAACCCATACTTGGGTAAGGGTTCCCAACTAGGCTAAAGTCTCTCACTCAAAAGGAACTCAGTCACAGGTGACGCGATTATAGGAAAGTCCATCATAGATGCAAATTCACACTGAAAGCCTACAATATCTCATTCCCCACATGCATGTCCCACCTTAGTAAGTGTGCCCCTTATATTATCAACAGTACTTCGACTGCCCCACTTCCCTTCTAGGGCTTCAACAACATGTCATACAAGAAGTCTTAGAGCCATGTCATTGCAATTTGGAACCTCTTGAAATAATTCCCAATAATTCTCTCACCTGAAGAGAATGCAATATCCCATGGTCCTGAAAACCTGCCTCTTCAGTCTAGCTCTCCAAGCTAATCCATATACATGTATATGTGACAATAATCAACATATTGGTCATAGTAACAATTGGGTTCAATGACAGTCACAATCGGCTCTANCCTAGCTCAGGGGTGACCCTGAGCTAGGGATAAAACCCATACTTGGGTAAGGGTTCCCAACTAGGCTAAAGTCTCTCACTCAAAAGGAACTCAGTCACAGGTGACGCGATTATAGGAAAGTCCATCATAGATGCAAATTCACACTGAAAGCCTACAATATCTCATTCCCCAAATGCATGTCCCACCTTAGTAAGTGTGCCCCTTATATTATCAACAGTACTTCAACTGCCCCACTTCCCTTCTAGGGCTTCAACAACATGTCATACAAGAAGTCTTAGAGCCATGTCATTGCAATTTGGAACCTCTTGAAATAATTCCCAATAATTCTCTCACCTGAAGAGAATGCAATATGCCATGGTCCTGAAAACCTGCCTCTTCAGTCTATCTCTCCAAGCTAATCCATATACATGTATATGTGACAATAATCAACATATTGGTCATAGTAACAATTGGGTTCAATGACAGTCACAATCGGCTCTATTCGAGAACATTCGGCTATAGATCACAACTCGTGATATTTTAATGATCCCAGATGATTCAGAATGGACCAAGTCCATACTATTTGACTTCATGTTCCCAACTTGACACCTTTCGGGTTGAGAAATGCCTTGAGTCCATAGCATGTTCTAAACTTGTAACTTGTTGTGTTGAGAACTTCCTTTAGCCACTTGTCCCCTCCTTAGGACTTAGTATAAAATAATGTATCCTAAATTTACACTTTTTAAGAAATATTAATATACTATTCCTCACTTTATGATTTTAAATAAATATTAATATAATATTCATTTTTGGGTTTAAGCCCCTTTAACCGAAACCCCTTAACCTTAGCTAGTGGATTTATCCCCCCGAACACTTTTACATTGTCGGACTATCATAGGGATGTAATTTTTTTATTAAATTTTCTTGTGATTGCATTTACAAATTCAATACAAAAGTATTGATCTTTGCATCCAAGATCACTAGTCTCAAAATAAACAGATCATGCACTAAAACCAATGCACGCGGAACTTTTGGGTTGGACACACCCTTTCTTCAGTGTGCCACCTTTGCACCCTTACACAGGTGCATGTTAGATCATGACTTATATACGAAATCTTTATCTGGCCTTCAAAATCCTGTGCATTAAGTTAGTGTGCTCTGAATCCAGCGTTGTGCACCTTTTCCTTTAGTGAGCCATCCTTTCACACTTACACTTGTGCACACTACATATGTTAAGCTATTTCACTTTGAGTGCACCATTCATGTGTACTTATATAGGTGAACACAAAAACATTTTAATTGTGCGTTGTATCAATTAACAACTTTGTGCACTCCTTTGGTGTGATATTCTCGCGCACTAACTTAATGCACATAGAACTAAACCACCAAATGTTTTACATCATCTCGCCATCTTATAAGTAAAGTATAGTTACATTCATATGTACACTTGGGGTTCAACATAGGAGTATTACAAATTAACCTTGGGTCTTCCCCCTCCATGCCAACACTATACTAAGTTCTTAGAGAGAGTGTTGTAGAGCTTGATATTTATTTATTGGCCTAATTATCATTTCCATTACTAGATATTGGGTGTGTATAGACTACATTGAGTGAATACCTTTCTCATCAGGATAAGAGGAAATATCCATATGCATGGCAGAAGAAAAATGATATTTATCCTCCAGAAGATAAATAACTCGATGCAAAATTGAGAGATAGAGCTAAGGTAGAGATAAGAAAACTATTTCCACAAAGGATCCATTTTGGTGAAGTGAGTAGGCTATAAGTCCTTCATTTGCAAATCAAATGGTTTCAGCTTTCCCAATTCAGATCACAAGGAAAGTGGAAAACAAAAATATGGCTACTAGAAGGGTGGCCTCTAAAAATTAGAGAGAGCACCATGTTCCCTCTCATAACCTCACTCAACCGACAAGGTTGAAATGTCAACAAATGTATTAAATAATATCAAAGGGACTATGTTTCAAATGTGACATCAAGTACAATAAGGGGCATAAATGTGGCGAGAATAAAATATTCTACAAAAACTATGAAGAGAAATAAKATTAAGAATTGGAACCATCACAAGATATAGATATATAAGAGACTACTCCAATGATATCTTGTCATGCATAGGTTGGCATCAATACTCCACAAACCCTCAAGATACAAGGATACATCAAAAAYAAAAAAGGTAATAGTGTTCATTGATTTTGGTAGTACCCATAACTTCATCAATTACAAATTAGTTAAATATCTCAATTGCTTTGTATTTCTAGCACCAAAGTTTGAAGTAATGATTGTAGATGGAGGTACCATAAATTATTATAGGAAGTGACATAGTATTAAGCACAATACGAGGGAGAATTTATTATATAGTTCCATGATTTCTATCCAAATGGGTGGTGTTTATGTTATATTAGGGGTCCAATGGTTACAATCGTTGGGAACAATGGCGCTTAATTTTCAAGACCTTTTCATGATATTTTTCTCAGAATGCAAGGAAATTGAGCTTAGAGGTATCAAAGGGAAACCCTCTAAGGTGATAATCTCTAATAGCATGAAACAATTATTCAAAAAAGGGCACCATGGTGTAATTGCACAATTTGTCTTGCTAAATGTTCAAACATTTATATCCTCTACTCTAGTGGATCTCCAAATAGTTATCAACAACCATTCCAAGGTGTTTAGAGAGATTCCTAATGTTCTTCCACCTACTTTTGATCATGATGATGTTATTCATTTGCAGCTAGTAAGTGTACCACTTAGCATTAGGCCTTACAGGTATCCATATGCAAAACAAAGTGAGATTAAGTGTATGATCTATAAATGTTAGAGAGGGGAATCATTGAACCTAGCCAAATTTCTTTCTCTTTATCAGTAGTGATGATTACAAAGAAGTATGGTTCATGGCATATGTGTCCATATTATAGACAACTCAACAAAATGACCATCAAAGATAAGTTTCATATTCCTTTCATTGATGAATTATTACATGAATTGCATGGAACAATTTTCTTTACTAAGTTGGATCTTTGTTCATGATATCATCAAATTAGAATGAGGCAAGAATTAATTCCCAAAATAGCCTTTAAAACACATGAAATTCATTATGAGTTTTTGGTTATACCATTTGTACTTACTAATTCACCTCCAACATTTCAAAGCTTGATGAATTCTACTTTTAAAACCTTAGAAAATTTGTGTTGGTATTTTTCTATGGCATACTAATCTACAACAAATCTTGGGAAGAGCATGCACAACATGTTGATAGAGTATTACAACTTTTAGAAGAGAAAAATATTTATGAAAATCCTTCCAAGTGTGCCTTTGGGGTTCAAGAAGTGGAATATTTGAGTCATGTTGTATCTCATGGAGGTGTAAAAGTGGACCCTAACAAAAATAAAGCTATGAGGGAATGGCCAATTCCAAAAACCTTGAAGAAAATTAGAGGATTCTTAGGATTGATAGGTTATTTCCAAAAGGTTTTCAATAACTATGGTCAAATAGTGGCACCTCTAACAACATTATTAAAGAAGGAATTATTTTCTTAGACTCAAGAAGCAACCAAACATTTTGAAAAACTTAAGGAGGCTATGTGTGTTGGAACACTTATACTAAGAGGAGGGTGAATCAATATAGGACTAATTTTTATTTTCTTTCAACATTTATCAATGTGTTACTATAAAAATTAATGATAAATATACAACCATACAATCCATAGTACACATATATTTAATATGGAAACCCAAATGTGAGAAAACCAAAAAGCAATTCTTTTATAAAACCATGTAGGCACCAACCTACTATCACAATATTCATAGACACCAACCTGCAAGAGACATAAATTCCCTTAGATGAGCACCAACTGAGCACTTCCTATAGGAACCAACCTACAAATACAATATTTGTAGGCACCAACCTGCAGAAGACACCAATCCCTTTAGCTGAGCACCAACTCAACAATATGTAGGAACCAACCTACAACTACAATATTTGTAGGTACCAACCTACAGAAGACACCAATCCCTTTAGCTGAGAACCTACTCAACAATATGTAGGAACCAACCTACTAAAGACACCAATCTCCTTATTCTGTCAATAATGTCAAATATTCTTTCCCTTAAGCCTTCACTTGCATAAAACTATTTCCTTTTCTATGTTGTCACAACACATTTGTTTAGTTCAAATTCTTATTGATTTAAGAAGTTCCTTAGACCTTGCACCTCCTAGCCACCCTTAAACAATTACATTCTTATTTATTTCATTTTCTATGAAATGAAAACCTCCAAGCCTCAGGTATCTTACTCCCACATACACTCTTGATCACTCACACACCATGCAACATGAACAAGGAATCATTATTTATATTGACCCCATATATCCAATAGTTTGTCCACATATAGAAAGGAATCACACTCGTGGGGTCGGCTCCAACTCCTTGCTTTTTCTTCAAAAATGAGCGTCACAAATCCTTTGACACTCCATAAAATTCAGTTATAGAAGTCCTTTGAAACCGACCTCAATCTCCTCCTTTTCTCCCGTGGTCTATTATTTGGTTCCATTGTACATGTATTGATGCACAACTACCGTTGTATGATAGCCTTGATCAAATATCAACCATTGATCTTCTATCGTTGGCCACCATAACACTCACCACGACCCTAACTCTTCACAACTGTATGATCTGGACTCTAATTCAATGTTGGTCATTGATTTGCTCCAAATTACTTGCATATCGGGACTGTCGAGTATAGTCGGTCACCAAGCCATTGGGCCTTCCACTTTGCATCCAAAAACATTTTCCTTGATCTATTATTCCATTGAGCTTACCTGATAACCAGTCTCATTGGCCCATTGGGAGATTGGCCCACCAGGAATTCAACTCTGTACCTCAATTATTTATCCTCATCTGGTATGTTGCCTGTCGATCGAACCACCAAGCTACCATTCCTACCGATCCAACATGCCCTCAATCCCTCAACACCTTCAACTAGCTCCCCTAATATTTCAATATTCAATATACCAATACACTATCCAAAACATAGTCCAATATTCACATGACACATGGCCCAATTACAATGCAACACATGGAATTCATGGTGCTCACCCTACCATTGGCCCATTGGGCCTTCAACACTAAACCACTTCTTCAACCTTCCAGTATCTGATATGCGATATTGTTGATGTAGCCTCCATGTGGACCCATTGAAAATGTGATATATGACGTGGCACTGACACATTACTGTTGAATTCATGACATCCTCCATCCTTGTTCATCCACTATGCTGACTTGGCACCAGTACACGACCTAACACGTGGAAATGACATGCCTACTTTTTTTGTTATGATGTGGAAGTTTTCATGGCTCTGACATGGCATCGACCACTGGGGTATCATGCACTTCAATACTACACATTTACCATTCTTCTCAATCTAGTATTCAACCTTATCCATACTTTGATTTTCGTTACCAAGCAATTGACTTACAGAGGTATCTACCTATAGGGCCCTAGAACTTCAACACTACAATGCTCCTCCAATCATTCACTATCCATTCTATTGGTATAATTATGTGGTAGATGATGTGGTCTCTATTATGGAACATAATATCATAGGGAGCCTACTAAATACACAACAAAATCTCCCTAGGACCAACCTAGTGATTCTACATAGAAATTGGTGTAGACTTCTATGGTTTTCTAGATCTAGAGAAAACAATTCCTTTTACACCAAAGAAGAGTAGATCAAAACACCTTTAATCTAAATGTTGTTCCTGTATGTCATGGATGATGTAGATCTTAAGTTCCAACTCTAGCTCCTATCACCTGCTCCTTGCACACAAGAAAAAAACAATACCAATCTTCTTCTTTCTCTAGTGTTAGAAATAATCGATATGCTTCAAATCTAATTTGATTTATCATTCATAGAATCAAATCCAAATATATTGCATTATTGACACAATACTTTTTGGAAAACCATTGATCTATTAATGGATAGAAGAGAGATACATCAAAACTACATACCTTATATGTTGATGTGTTGGATGTTTCTTGTGATGACCTAGGTTCTATTCTAGGTTTCCAAAACAACCATGCAAACCATCAACCCTTTTAGAGACTAGAAGGAAACACTATGCACAAAGTGCACAATATAGTCTCACCTGAGATGGCTTATTGGTGACTGGAGGACCCAGATGTTTGTAGTCTTGGAAGGGACTCTACTATAGGGATGTCAAAATTTATTTCTACCTCAAATACATCAGATCTACTATTCTAACATGTCATTATATCTAGATCTACCATTCTGTAACCAATTTCATTCATTCATCATTCATTATGTAGTAAATATTCAGACTATTCTACTATGCACTACATTTTACTACTATCAGATTCATTCATTCATTCATCATAGAAAACAAATATTAGTAAATAATAAAAACATTTCACATGAAGACACAATTTTACCATGTGTTATAACCCTAAATTTCACCACACATGCAGACCTAGCATCAAGCCATCTTACTTACTATTTTTGTCAAGTCAATACATAACAACTCTTCTTAAAAACAAAAATTGAAGATGTATGCGCCCTGCACCACTACTGCATGTGTATGTATGCTAGATGCACCTCTAATGCCCGTGTACATATGCTATATGTGCCATTGTATCCCGCATATACCCACAAAAATTGCAAAAAATAAAAAGTTGCAAGGGATTCATTAAGATTACGAGCTATTGGGTAGTTTCCCAACCAATTGACCACCTATAGCCCGTCACCCAACTGAATAACCATCTTTTTGTCATATAAAAAGAGGCTTTGGGGTCTCATTCCAAGGAGAAAACATAGCTACAGTGAAACTCTGCCCATTTCATTTCCCCCCCTTGCCCCAAGAATTTGTAGCCACATTATCAGTTTTGAGCCATAATTTCCTATTCTTGCCCTTTTTCCTCATCCATAAACCTATGCCCATTCTCTAGAGAGAAGTGTGAGAGAAGAAGGATATGTGGAAGCAGTTGGATCTTAGTGAAGAGGATCCTAGGACTGGGTTCAAGGAGCAATCGTCAATCTCATTTTGTAAGTAAATCTGTGAGATAATATAAAGAAGTACTTTTTTCGTCCCGCCATATGATGTGTTCAATATTCATGTTTGATTTACATTTTGTTATGACATCTAACCCATTAATTCATATATAGAATACCTGTTCATAGTTTCTTGTTTGTCTTTTGGTGAATGCAGGTCATCCCTGGGAGGATATTTGCAATCGAGAAGCGACCGAAGGCATTGGAATCGACACCGAATGAAGAGTTTAAGGTAAGACTACCGGATCCCTATACTTTGTACTTTATGCATGAATGTGGGGTGTTGTCGGAATATTTGTTAAAAGTAGGATACTTTAGACGGTTAGCTCTGCCTACACTTTAGAACCCTATTGTAGTCCGTAGGGGGGTTTTCCCACTATAGCAGAATTGGTGACCATACTGGGGAGCCTCTAGGGTTTTTAGGGGATTGTTTTGGGTGTCTTTATCGGTTTAATTACCTCTTTGAGTTATTTGTAAGTTACTGAGTCTTTAAGGGATCCTAGTCTACCATACTAGTACTCCCTGCCTTGTCAGTTTTGACTGTTGGTTTTATTTTTTGAGAATTTATAGAGGTGTATGCAGGCTATAGTGGGTCTGCCCGCGTACATACGCGCTTTACCTTTGGACAACTCGCTTACATATGCAGGCTTCTTAAGTGTCAGTTGTGTGCTTGTGTCAGGAAACATTTTTCTCAAGAAGATGCAGTCATCCTCTTCCCTGAGTGAAGTTTGACTTCTCAGGGGTTTCTTGATTTAGTCCTGGTCTCTGTAGTTACAGTCTTTGAGCCTAGGTTTGGTGTTAGTTTCTTTATCTTTTAATGATTTCTTATGTTTTCGTTGAAGGGTTTTTTTTATGAGTCTGTGATTCTTTTCTTTTTTATCCTTTATGGTTCTTTTAGTGACTCCCTACGATCTGTAGTAGACCCGAAGTCAGTTTCTTGGGTCTTGTCTTGTCTTGTCTTTACTTTTCCCTTTTACTTTCTTTAGAAGAAAAGAAAAGAATTCATTTTCAAGTTTCCTATTTTTGAAGCATATATAATAAAAAAAAAGGATTTCACTTTCTTGTTTGGTTAGGTAGTTAGGTTATTTATCTTTACTTGTCAAGAAGAAGAGTGCTTTCTTAAGTTATTTATTGAATACTTAGGACTTTAAGTAGCTCGTAGTCGAGCAAAAATTAGTTTTGATTTTTTTATTTTAAACGATCTTAGAAAGAAAAGTTAGTTAGAAAAGTTGGTTAAAGAGTTTTCAATTTACAAATCTTTGTTTGTTAAAGAAGAAGTAATTTTGTTTCCACCATTTGTTCTTCTCTTTCACCTCTTTAAAAACACCATTAGTTTCATTTCAGTTCATTTGACTTAAGATAAACCACTTAAAATTAACTCTTAATTAAAATTAATCAGGCTTTCATGTGTGTAGGGTCCATAAACTAGATTAGGCCAGAGCCTTGATTTAGGTTGGAGAGGAAACTCTTCAAGGCTATAAAACAAACATAGGAGTCTGTGCTAGGGAGTGAAAAAAGTCCAGTAATGTGGAAATTATCTAAGAAACCCCTCTAACACAGGGTTTAAACACGAGGTCGCATGCAGAAAGGTAGCAAAGATAACCCCTCCACAGTTGAACCAATTGTAGCGGAGGAATGCATATAGAGGACTTATCTTGGGATTATGTTGATCACATTTGACACAGATCTTAGTGGGTCTCGAATCCATTCGATGTCCTTAGTTTTCTTCCAGAACACTTTCTTTCGATACCCTCGATAGGTTTGAGTCTTGATACCCTACTCATTGCGGTCCACCCGACTGTTGACTGTACTAGCACGATAGTTGTTCACGAGATGAAAACCTAGTTTCCTTTGATTTTAGGGACTTACACAGGTGACTTTGGGGGTATACTGCAGTACCTAGGGCAGACATCGGGCCACTCTTTGCAGAGTATACCCATAGGGTGCTTCTGTGTTCAAGTTTCACTTGCACCGGTAAGTTGCTCCAGTGCTACATATCATAGGAGATTTTTTCTAGTGTTTGTTTTGGTATTCAATGTTAGAAATCCTTAATGTGTATTTGATATTCTCACACAATGGAAGAGAAAGAGATTTTTCAGTCGCGAAGGCTTTTGGGCCTGCCACTGGTTAACTTGGAGCCACCACCGCCACCACGAAGGTGAAGACTTGACCAGGAAGGATCATTTGATGTGACTAGGCCATAGGAAACTGTACCCAAGCCATCTCAAAGAGGAGAAAATTAATTTTCATAGGGAATGACTATTTATGACCTTGGAGTAGAAGCTCTTGGTCCATATAACTCTCTAATCACAGAATTGTCGGTGCCACTT
>JASDQU010174046.1:0-20839 GCA_032191745.1 Picea mariana | reverse complement strand
GAGCTATTGTGGAGTGGAGATTGAGTCAGCTACCATTTCTATATTTCTAAGTATGTATAAATATTTATGCTTGCATTTTCTTTGTTTTTTCAAGATTTATTATAGGGTTTGCAATGCCCATTATATTGACCTCTACTTGCCGGTTTTTAAAGGAATATTTAACACTTATCTAGCTCTGATTTTTTAATTGCAACATTCTTTCGTGTTGATTTCTCTTTTTGCTTTGTGCCATAGGATTAATTAGTGCCCTACGAATGCCAAAGCCATTGGACCCACTATGGGAGTATGGCGATCCACTTGACTTTCATAATTGACAGAAGGTGAGGTGCAAGTTGTGTGCAAAGCAAATATCTGATTGAATTAGTTGCTTGAAATATCACCTTGCCAAAATTCTAGGGCATGAAGTGGATATTTGCCCTTCATTTTTGTAAGTCGTCCATCTTGCAAATACATCAATCCTTGATATTGATAAGAAAAAAGATGAGAAGGGAAAATTTAGGCTTTAATTTGCAGCTAGAGCAGTTGCAATAAGCATGGGAACCACAAGCTTCTCAGTGGTGAGGGGGACCCAATCCTTATCGACACCTTCCATAATGCCCTTGACATCTTCACCTTTCTTTTTGCCGAGGTTAGTGCCCATGGGACAACTGTTGATGTTTTGTAGCTTCGAGCAAGTATTCTCATGTGGCTTAGGTGTCAGGCAAGTGGGAATTGTCATTGGCACTTGATTGAACTTTCGCTGGAATGAAAACCCCCTAGTGTTGGAGCTAGGGGCTCTGTGGGTTTGGTGATGGGCTTTATGGGCTTGTGCAAGGGCTTCACACCCACAAAGAAGACTAAT
This sequence comes from Picea mariana, assembly GCA_032191745.1. Taxonomy (NCBI): domain Eukaryota; kingdom Viridiplantae; phylum Streptophyta; class Pinopsida; order Pinales; family Pinaceae; genus Picea; species Picea mariana. The sequence continues at coordinate 19,998 of JASDQU010174046.1, read as the reverse complement.
ACTTAGGACATGAGGGTTCATTGTGACATTGTTAGTGTGGTGACATTATGGAGTTAGCATAAGTGAGTAAGCACTTGTGCTAGGAGGATGGCAATTTTATTAAGGAAATTTCTGCACCTAGGCAATTTGGCCTAGGGTTTCTGGACTTCTATTTTTCTGTTCCTGGCAGGGAGATCACATGTGTGAGGCAAGGGAGGCCGCACATGTGGAAGAGAAAAGACAAGCTGCACGTGTGGTACAGAGTGTACGAACAACACGTGCGGACCGTATAGGTCCATATAGCAGGCCACACAAGTGGTATGGCCTGAACAGACCTCACATGCGAACAGGTACAACAGGCCGCACATGTGACAGACCCGCACGTGTGACAGGAACAGTACAGACCACATGTGTGACAGGTCCATGCAACAAGGTGACTTCAGCAGGTTTGGTAGTGATTAATGTTTCCCGAAATTTGCTATTTTTCATAGGACTGGTTTTGTCCTCAGTTTGGTGAAATTGTGTAAGCTGAGAAGGTTGATTTTTCCTTCAGAATTTCTGAATTTGTCAATTTTACGGAATAGAAAATTGTGTGTCTCAAGTGTGTGGATGATTTATCTCAGATCTTGTTGTTTCCGCTTCTGTAATTTTCTGTCATAATTTCAGTGTAAAATTGTTCAGTGATAACAGCTAGGGCTTACTGTTGGATCACTAGGAAGTAATTTTTAGATCTGAAGTTAGTCACATGGAATTGCATGTGAAAATTGACAACAACTTTCTATTAGGTTGATAGTTAAAACAAGGGAGAAACAAGAGATCGAGAAGGTTGTGGCTAGATGTTTTATATGGATTGACAATCTTTTCAACATCAATCTGTTCTACCATTCAAATGTTTGAACCTACTGCTATTGTTGGCTCGAGGAACAAGGGCCCTTCCTGTAATGAACTTAGAGGGCCTCTGCTTCGTGTGTAAAGACATATTGCACTCAGAGATTGGCTGTGCTTAGGGAATTATGGGAGATCTTCGGATCCACCATTATGTCAAGCGGTTGGATAGATGTGAAAGGCAGGTCCATTCTGTATTTCTTTTTTAATTTTCCTGTTACCACTCAATCTGTCAGCTTAGGTGCAAAGTCTTCACTAGGTGAGATGCCAAGTGGAACTCAGAAGAGTTACCACTGTCACCTTAGCACCCTCTTCCCTCACTTTAGGATGACCTACTATCAACACAAGGGTGGCTTCCCAATCTTTGTTTGATCCGTAAATATATTGAAGTAAATTAATGGATTCATGTACCAATTACAACTTTATTCTTGGATTAATTTCACAATGGTAAATGCAGTTTTACACAACATACTATAAGTCTGATTTCGGATGAAGTAGAGGACGAGGTTCTTGGGCTTAAGGGCAGAAAAATAACAAGAACAAGGGCTGCACTTTATAGATCTAATTGACTGTGCGATCAAATGGTTTAAAAACTCGTATAAATCTGCTTGTACAACTTATTTTTGACGTATAAAAATGAAGATTTATACGTCTTATTTGAGATCTGGTGGAATTTATACGTCTAATTTGCAGGACAATTAGGTGGAATTTAGGGCTGTATAAATCTGTTTTAGGGGTGTGTTTGAAGGATTTTAGCATGCATATTTATACTAAATTTGAGTCTAGTTTAGGCATCCAGGCTTGGACATTAATAGACTTTCTAGGGAAGATCTGAATTATGGTAGACTGCTGTAATTTTCTGACCTGTAGAGCATAATAAAATAGTTTCTTATTGGATTTTTATGATGGTTGTAAGGTGGTAACAATGTCTTGTCTTGCAAATGTGTTGGGAATATGGAGTCAAGCAAGGATTTATAGGTGGCAATTTTGCTAAGGAACTGAGGAAAAATAAGCCTGCAGATTGCATGCTAAATCGATCACTTTCTTGGGTGAATAGTATGGTGGGACCATGCTTGTGGAAAACTTGAACAAACAACATGGTGAAATAAATTAGTGATGTAATCAAGAAGTGCTGGTCTACCATGTTTAAAAAGATTGGAACCCCTCATCATTTGCCGCTTTGTTGATGTTCATCTCTTCTCCCAGATTGCCTCACCTATGTCTGTGTTAAAGAACATGTAGCATGGGGCTGCAAGGGGGGAGGTAATTAGAGATGGAGAGCGGGAGAAGACAATGTGCTATAAATTTTTAGGTGAATGCACAATGCAACCCACATTTCACATCTCCTCTAAGAGATGTAGAGACATTGTGGTGCATAAGACCGCAATAGGATTTTTAAAGGGTGGGGGTAGGTAATGGGATTATGGAAAAGAGCTTTATGGAGCTACCTATGATGTTTTTTTCAATCATCATCATACAATCGATTCATAGTGTTGGATCCCTGACGCTTTTTTTGGTAGGGAGGACTGGTAACATGAGGGTAGGAGCTGAGGGTTGCATCCCAAACGACATATGAGAGATGAAGGTACTTGGAGGAGATAGACTTGAGGGACGAGAAAGTAAAGAGGGAAGGAAGTAGTTGTTGAAGGCAAGAGACAAAGGCATTTGGATCCCCATCATCGAACAAGAGTTTGATGCAAAGGGGGCTAAGGGGAGAAGGGGAGGGAGAAGAATAATAGGGAGTGTTTAGCCCATGGGATTAGGGCGAAAAATAAATGGTGGACGTAGGGGAGGAGGCCCTTGTTCGCCAGGACATAGTCAACCACACTAGCCCCTCCATTGTGAGGAAAACACTTGAAATTGTTGGAATTTAGGAAGTGAGGGAGTCCATTTAGGATCAATAGCTCATGAGACTCACCAAGGTGCAAAAGATACCTATTGTATGTTGTAAGGGGTCCCAAGGTATCCTTTGAGATCCCATGAAGGTCCACTGGTTCTAGGGAAATCTCAAGTTGGAAAAAAACATGCTTGGACTTGTCATGAAGTGTATCTGAAGAGCCCTAGTGTGGGCATTGAAGTCACCTACAAGAATAACCTTCCCCAAGGCCTAGTATTGAACAATATTTGCATATAAGTCTTGATACAGATCATTGTCCAAATCCCTATAGAGAGTGAATCCTAAAGATGTAGGAGGGAAGTAAGAAGTTGCAATGAAGATGTCATGGGTGATAAATTATAGAAAAGAAAACGACGAAAAAAGCTCAAGCCAACTCAATTGTATTCACTCAATACTTCAAATATATAGTACAATGGATAATGCCACCTCATAGAGAGATTTTCTCTAGATCCTAAAACCTTGCATGGTGATTAGGCTAGGCAATCCTATCTAACTCACTTAGTCATCATTTGAAGATAAATCGCTATTATCCTAAACGAATAATACAATTAAAGGTGACATGAAGACTTAGTGATTGGTAAGTTAAGCCATAGGCTAACATCACCCCCTCAATCACAAGTCTATATATCTATACCAACTAAGTAATAAACACTAATGCAAAATATGATATGTTGGATATTTTAAAAAGCCTTGATCTAAGCTTCGATGAAAAATCTGCCTGAAAAATCATCAAAATTGGATGCTAGATGGTTCATCTTAAATGAACTAGAAGAGAGATGAAATCTGGGAGTGTAGAACTACCAATGTCTAAACTATTCATAATTACTTGACACTGATCGTTTTCCAAGTAATTTAGCTAGAAGAAGTTGGTGTCTTCTGCTAATTGGTGAACATGTTGTATCAATAGTATCACCACTCTACTATCACTGAATCATTGAAGTCATCTTGGAATTTGGTGGTTTGGGATGACCACTAACCAATTGATACCATGTATTTGGTGGTTTGGGATGACTACTAATCAATTTTGACACTTTTAGGTGTCAAACAACATCCCAGTGTATCCCAATTGGATAATAAAGAGCAATAAGAGGAGCCTTTATTCAATGCTGGATCTTGTCAATGTTGATTTGTTGATGATTTGAAGAGGAGCCCAAATTCAATGTTGAACTTCTCTGATTTGATTGTAGACCATTTGTCTGATTTTGAAACTTGAATCTTGACTATCAATAATGATATTCCCCCCTGTCAGGTACAAGGTGAGAAGTCATGGGTTTGTGGGTTACCGTTAACCAATTCATCATTGTGTCTGGTGGTTTTGGTTGACCACTAACTGTTTTCACTTCATTGGGTGGTTTCAGTTTACCACAAACTATCTTCACTCATTAATCTACCCCCCATTAAGCCGTAAGAGAGTATCATTTGGGAGTCATTGACTCTATTTTCATTTGTGTACATGCCCTCCTTTAAGGTGCAAGGAGATTGAAGGGCTATCTGCTGCAAGATGTGTCTTTACTCAAGAGAGAATTTTGTGATAAGACTAATGTAAGTTCTTGGCTGTTGATGACCATTGCCAAGGATTGATTCGCCCATAGTGAATCTTTAATTTTGCAGGTTTCTTTCGTTTGGAGCATTTGTCCGATGATTGATTATATTTGTCACAATGTTGATAAGGATGGAGATCAAAACATTAATCATACATATGACCAACTTGTTGACAATGTTGGCACTTCACATTCTGATGCTGAACTCGAATAAGTTAAGTGAAACTTTTTGAAGCTATTTTGGGTTGTTGAAGTGGATTGGTCTAGAATAATTTGGAATATGAAAAGTTACTTCCTTATCATATCCAAGTCTTGTTCTTTGTTTGTTGTTTTTGATATCTTCCCAAGTTCTGATAATGGTCTTAGAAAGAGTATGTTGAACCTGTTCGTTAACTTCATCGTCACTTGAAATTGCATTTGAAGTTGTTTCACTAAGTTGATCTCATGACGATTGTTGTTCATTATCAAATTCAAAAAGTAGATTGTTTTGAACAAGGACTAGTTCAGAATGTTGGAGATTCTTTTGTTGGAGTTCATCATGAAGAAATTGTGACTAAGTTTGAAGAAGTTCAACTTTGTCTCACGACACTTGCAAACAAGTTATAACCAATTCAATAGTTTCCTTGTTGATGGAGATTGTGTTGTCTTCAACAATGATTATTAGAGTGTTCAACAACTCTAGTAATTCTAGACTTCGAGCCATTTTTAAAGATTGAATGAGACCTTGTGTAGCTAGTTTCCAATTATAATTGACTTGACAACAAAGGGGGCTTTTTGGAACTCCACCTTGCATATGATTTAATCGCTCAACCAATTTAATGTAGGTTTAGTAATTTGAGGGTGTTAGGTTCAACTGAGAATACACCCAACAAGTACAATTCAACTTGACTTCGAAAAGACAAGTAAACTTACAAAAAAAGACTTTGCAAGTTACAATTAATCTTCAAATTTGAATGCTGATTTGTTCATTGCTGATATGTTTTAAAACGTGATTGCTTGAATATGCTTTACCACTACTTGATTACATGTGCTTGTATTTCCTTACCTTGTTGTGTACTCCATTTGTATATGGTTACATGGCAAATTACAATTGTAGTTGAAGTGTGAAAACTAGACACAAAGTATCTACCATCAAGGATCCAAAAGAGACAGAATAGAACACTACCCAAGGAGTACCTAAGATCCCCTTATTCAAATTTCAGCTAGATCTACGACACAATCACCACAAAAAATGAAGCAATTTTATTATGGTTTTTACAACTTGCTCTTTAGCACTAAAGAGCATAACAAACAATTCTCTTTGCCAATGAGTTGTCATATTTGCCTTCAATCTCATTCCAAACTTAGGGTACCTTCATAAACATCCAAGGCTTTGCCTCAAAAGCAAATGCGTGGTCAAAGAACCCTTTTACAAATGAGAAGCTCACACTATCTTGGTTATAACATATGCAAAGTTCCCTTGTGGTGTGCCCAAATCATATGGTCGCAATAAATTATTGTGTACACACTTAGAGCAATTTTTTTTTAGCTTGGAGAAAAAGTATAATTTGGAAACAATATCCAGTGGCCCCCTGCGCTTTGTTTTTAATTTACATCAACTTGAAACCCAAGTCATTTAAGCAATAAAATGTCAATGGCTAGCTAGCACCTAATAATAAACTCTCATCTCATTTAATATCATTTGTTGAGCACAATTTTGAATATATAGAATCAATTATGAAAAAAAGAACTATAGGTGGGAGAAAAAGAGGTTTGTGTTTGCGAAAACTTGTTACCTCTTATGTTGAGAGGTGGATGATGGTTGGTGCGTTCCAGTTGGGCATACGTGGATTGCTGGTCAATGAGACCGCTTATTGAGATAATCATGCATTCCTTCTTGATGTGGGATCAAATTGCTCAAATTTCGATTCATCGAATGAGTGTACCAAGTGTTGAATCATCGAAGACAATGATTCTTGTTGTGTAATAGATTGTTGAGCGAGTTAATTCTTGACTGTAGATCGCTTAGGAGATTGCGAGTTCGAGTTTGGGTTTGGTAAGGGAATGAATTTTGGGAGCTGATGTGGATCGAACTCTAGTTGCATATCATGGATATGTGCATTCTCCCACTTTTCGGAGCTTCAACTCACTCCACAAAAATGTTGTCTATGCATTTCATTTAACCAACCAAGAGAGGATTCTAATGGTGCTATAGATTTAGCTGGCATAGAACTGGGATTCTCTAATAGAAATTGTTGAGAATTGAATCCTAGATCGTACACACAGGTTTGTTTACCACGTTGGGCTCTAGAACCAACAACACAAACAATGACCCATGAGAGATCTAGATATGGCTCTTGAGTTGATGCTTGCACCGAAAGTCCAAAAAACTAAGGAGAATCACACTTTCCTCATCCACCTTTGAATGAAAGAATACTTTCATTTCTGTCACATAGATCTATTGTTGCACATCCTTGGCATGATCTTGAGATTGGAGCTCGAGCTCCTTGTAGAGAAAGAAATCCCTGTTGTGTTGAAATCACTTTGGGCAGATGGGGATTATGCAAACAAACAAATTTGTACAACAGATCTATAATATATCTTGGAAATACAACATATCTATGCAAGCGATTTGCGATTTTTCGAGGTATTGAAAAGAAACTATCTCAGGCAATTGAAAGGTAGTCAAGATGATTCTTTAAAGACTTGGAATTTTCCTTGCAAAAATATTGACAAACCAAAGGTCTTACTTGTTTGTGTTGATTTGATATGTCATGTCCATAACCTTTATTTACCCAATGGATTCACCATGATATCTCACATGCAAGATGTAATCAAATATGACCAATTAAATCGACAAGAAACCAAGAGAATTATGACCTTGTCTGCTAGTGCATGTCCAAATTGATGTAAATCTGCAATTTTGTTGATGTAGACAACATTGCTATTTTTTTTTTTCATGGATCACTACCATAAAACTGTTGCATAGCAGCTCCAACACTTTATCATTGGCTCTTCAATGGCCTTCCATGGAACACTACCGTTGAATTACTAGGCCCTTAATACTAAAGGAGCTTTGATACCATGATAAAATATAGAAAATAAAATGACGGAAAATACTTAAGCCAACTCAATTGTATTCACTCCAATACTACAAATATATAGTACAATGGATAATGGCACCTCATAGAGAGATTTTCTCTAGATCCTAAAAACTTGCATGGTGATTAGGTTAGGCAATCCTAACTAACTCACTTTGTCAACATTTGAGGATAAATCACTATAATGCTAAATGAGTAATACAATTAAAGGTGACATGAAGACTTAGTGATTGGTCAGATAAGTCGTAGGCTAACAATGGGGGATAGGTTGTAAACCATGAACCTGGATCCACATGAATATAGTGTGATCATTTGAAGCCACTATGGAGACTCTACTCTGGAGCGAGTCATTGACCAAACATGCAACACACCCTGAACCTTGAATACTGCGTGAGCTCCATGTCTCCTTTATACAGACTGATAGGCGGTGATTTATTGGGAAACCGAGTTCTCAGGAGTCTTGATATAAAATATAATATCCGATGATCTAAGATCATCGTAAGTCAAATCTAGCGAACACAATATTCCATTGTAATTCTAGCACCCAATAGAGATCCTTGATGGCCCAACTCCCACTTGACAAGGGCTTCATTTGATTGGTCTGGTTCAGGTGCACCTTGGGAAGGAGGAGTCCTCATTGACCACTCTAAGTTCTTTGATAACAACCCACTTATCCGCTTTCATAATTGTGACAATCGTTCTCGAGATTATTTGATCTCTTAAACTTGTGATCTCGTAAGATCGACATCGAGGAAAATCCTTTGGGGGAGTGAAAAAAGATTTTGCTTAGCTTGAAGGTATTGTAATCTATCCCCCGAGGATGGAAAACAGAGGAAACATGTGGAATCGGTGGCAAACGACATGCTCTCAGGAGTCAACTTAGGGATGCGCAAAGTATCTGGAAGAAAACAAACACTTGTTTACATTGGATCTAAAGAAGGAGACAAAGATGACGAGAATCCTCTCACTTTCAAGGTTAACTCTTAAGTTGGCCTGGACTGCTCCTCTAGGAGTTTTGATTGGACAACTTCTTTCACCTCTGGATTGAGGGGTGTGGTGCCCCTACCCCACCACTTGAATCCAAGAGTTKAGGTTTCTGGTTGAGYCTTAGCGTCTTGCTTGAACAAGGCGTGCTGGGAACAAATTTTGTTKTCCTTGTATTTGAGATCTAGGGTTTTTAGGAGGGTGAAGATTTTCTTGATTCTTGGTATCATTAAGGTGTCGTTTCAAGATTAAGTTCTCGGATTCAATTTCTGCAACTCTATTGGTGAGTGTATAGACCACTACTTGTAATTCTAGGTTTGATAATTCCATGATTTCCAATCTTTTAATCAGTCTTGAATACATTGTCCATTGTACTGCGGGTGCTGCCACCTGAATCATGTGAATTTGATTATGAAATTATCCCTGTCATTGCCTTTATGTTGGTGCCCCACCACCAATGGGGTTTGACATCCCACCCTTTGACTAGGGTGCTGAAAAAGAGGAGGGATCTATGTTTGCATGCAAAAAGGGAAAGGGGTTAATAGCTTGCAAGGGAGACATCGAAATAGACAGATGTTCTGGTTGTAAGGGTATTAGGACAAGGCATCTGAAACCCTTGGAAACCTTGTGGTCAAACCCCTAGCCCTCGTGAATTGATTGTTTGCTAGCCTGCGAAAAGATTGGAGCCGAAAAGATTGGAGCCGACATCCAGAAACCCTTGAATTGAGACTTTGTCAATCTTGGAGTGGACACCCTAAAACATTGATTGAGACAAGAAACTTCTGCACATAAGATTAAGTGTGTTGGTGGTTCAATGGCTAAATGGCTCGATGCACAGATGGATGACAACTCCTTAAATGTCTACTCGAATTTACTGAACTCAATTATATGGAGAAACATTCATTATAAGTTCTGAGTTACATAAAACTAAATTTCTGAAGATGTAATTAATACACTTGGACATAATACATAAACATTGAACCTAAAAAATATATGGGTAGACAACGATCATAGTTGGATTCCTCTTCCAAATTTCTCTATGTTATTGCTAAATCAACTCCAAACAAGATTTAACTTGTCAAGGATGATTTTCTTTAGCTCTAAACAAACAATGTGTATGTTTTGAAAAGTGAAATGATGTAAGAAGGTAAGGGGTAGGAAGGAGGTTTAATTAGTTTTGGTTGTTTCGTAGCTTTTCCTCATGGCATTTTTGTTTAGGCCACATTGACGTGTTGGCATGCTTGCTCGAAAGTGACTCAATTGTGTCACTCTCTAACTCTGCCAAGTCATTGTCCAAGTTTGCGAAGTCACTCTCATATTAGTTGAGTCAACTATTTGGGGTTTGACTCAACCAAGATAGAGGTTGGATCAACCAAGCCAAACTGAGTGGGTTGTCGACTCAAATTCTAATTGAGCCAACAATTGACTTACATTGATTTTCTCAAAAAATTGAGTCAAACTAAGCAAGTCGATATCACTTAATCAATATTGATAGCAGTGCTTTGGCCACATCGATTATTTGCGGAGACCATACAAGTCCAATATGCCATTTACATGTGTAGGATTGTATATGATTCATCGAAAACCTATTTACATTGTTCCTTATTATTGCAATGACCTAATCAGTGGCCAACACAACGTCTTGAGAAAGGCCACAAGTATTTGTTAGGTGGACAATAGTGATTGTCTTGGTTGAGTTTCTCTCTATCTAAAAATGAAGATTAGATAGTATTAGGTTGACACTTAGAAGTCATCAAGCCTTTTTAGATAACCTAAACCTCACCCGCAATGGATGTATTTATATTGACCAAGCTAGCTCATTTGGTTTCACAACACTTGTCGGCCCTAGGAAGGTTGACCCACACATTACTACTACTAGTGAATGACTTGTGGGACAACTTTAGAAATGGAGGCTATGTATGAGGCTTGTTTTGAGCAGATGCACAAAAGATTTATAGACAAAGAAATGAAGGATATATGGGATGCAGTGAAAAACTTGAATCCACGAAGGAAAAACATGACTCCCCCTTCAAAGCAACCACCATTGTATTGGATCCTATATCCAAGGTGGAGTTTGGGCTTTGTGGAAAGAATTTAAAGGTTTAAGAACAACAATAGATGATCTACAATTAAGCAATTGTATCAGCTTAAGAACAATTTAGAACTTGGAGTCCAAGTGAGGAAAATCCAAGCTAGACAATCAACAACTCACAATACAAAAGCGAAGCAAGCAAGGAGCCATCCAAACCTTGGAAATGCACCTCAAAAACATTGAGTTGGAAAACCAACACCTTACAAAACACATAGAACAAATGGAAGAACAATCTTGAAAAGAGAGGGGGCCATGTTTGGATGAGGGAGAGATCAGATTGAAAAACGTTGGTAATTGAGAAAATGAAGACATTGGTAGTTAGTTCCAAAGAGGCAGAAAGTGAATCCAGAACAACTCAAAAAATACCTAAACATGGGCAGAGATAGCAAGTATTCAGCTGGGGGATGTTGGGGAAAACAAGATGGTTACACCATAGGAGGTTAGGTACATAATCCTTGGAAGAACATGCTCAAAGAGTAGGGCCAAGAACATTATCATTAAAGGAGTGGAGGAGAAAACAATGTCAATGACAACTGTGTGCTTATTGAAAGATCTCAGAAGGTACACATACGCAACAATGTCAACATAAAGGTTGGAAAGATTGCAAGGCCAAGGAGGTAGAGAAAGATTGTTGAAGGTCAGAATTTGGAATGAGTGGGACAAAGCTTAAATCTCAATAGAAAGAACCTGACTGGGTTCATTAATGAGGACCTCACACCCATCGAACAAGAGGAATGACAAAAGGAGTGGGCCTTAGTGAAGGAATCAAGGAAACAAGGAAAGTGGGTTGTCCTTTGGAGCGACAAAGCTAACATCAAAGAGTTTAGAGGCACAAGCTATAATTCAGAGGATGTAGCACATGTGACTCGTGGATAGCTGAAAGTAACGGTATGGAATTGCAGGGGCTATCCTTGGAGAATGGGTCATGATTCAAGGCATACCAGTAAAGGATAAAACATTATAGCCCTAGTTGAAACTTTTGAGCATGAATGCCACAAGATTTAGGAAGCTTAGGGATACAGATATGGTTAGTCCGAAACCATGAGTAACCATAAAGGTCTTGGGGACAGTGCATGCATCATAAAGGAGTTACAAAACAACATAAATTTGAAGAAAATCAACAAAAACAAACAATATATCAAATACAATAGAGAAACATTAGCAACTTCCTATTTCACCCCTTAGAAATCATAATTCTATAGGAAACTGAATAGTGAGGAGCTGTACCCCCCCTCCTAGGTAACATCTCAGATTTTAAGGAAAGGGCAGACATAACGCTAAGTAGAGGACTTAGGGAGAATGTGGAACATACGAATTGTAAGTTTTTAATTTTATGCACACACCCCTTATGGTTAACTAAAGATAATGAAGTTTAGAAAATGGAGTCGAAGAATGGCAACAAGGAAGTCATGGACTTTGGCGAAGAGATTCTACACTTATGCAATGCACATTACATCATTAAATGTAGTGTTCTTGAGCATTGGAAGGGGTTGAAGAGACACATGTTACACACATAATGGTCAAATTGTGGACTTCTCAATGATTTCAACACACTGAATGGATAAAAGTGAAGAATATGGAGAAAAAAGTGAAGAAGCAAGCTGAAAAAAAGAGCAAAAGAGCCTACGGGCAAGTTAACATCTGAAGCACTCCACCATCGACCATTGCCTCAGATCGAGCACATTATAGAAAATATTTGGCACAACAAAGATAGTGAACTATGATGTTATTTTTTCAATTTCAAAAAGGCCTTTGACATTATCTAGAGAGAAACTATGGGACAGTTTGGTGGAAATGGGGGTCTCAAACGAATGGAGAGAAGTGATACACATTGTAAATGAGCAGGGGAAGGCTAAAATCAAGACTTTAGAGAGTCTTTTAGAGAGCTTCAACAAAACTAGAAGAGTGGATAAACAGGGAAAGCAGGGTGGGGGTTAGCATAACAAGGTTCATCATAAAGACTTTGTTATATATAAATATGACACTAAAAAGTAGGATACTATGGAGACTATATGATCACCTAAATGCCTTAGAGTCCTTTTGCATGGATACTGGGGTGAATGTGCCCATGAACAAAACTAAGATAGTTGTGTTCTGACTCAAAAGAACAACAGAGCAATGAGAAATTAGCTTTCGAGACGAGAACCACTAGAGATAACCCAAAACAAGTCTCCGTGGTTAGATTTCAATGAGAAACTAAGTTGGAACACATGCACAAGGACAAGACATGCACAAGGACAAGACACTTAGCAAGCCATTTAGTGAGAAACAAAAACTTTGAAACAGTTGAAAGGGCATGTYCAATAGAGGATATGTGAGGGACATACATACGCATAGATCCACAGATGCATGGATCTAAGAGATGGGTTAGGGCAGATCCAGTAACATAGGTAATTGGTGTTAGCTTATAATGCTACAAATTTCTAATMTTGTTTTGCATGATCAATTTATAACAGGCTTYTAGCATTTTTTCCACGTACATCTTTAAGTATGTAATATTCTCTGATTGAAATTGAAAACCAATAGTGATGTATATAAGTCAGAATAACTAACCTTACCTCACTTCAAATTTAGTCATTTCTTTAGAGTGGCCATACAAAGAATGAATGTTGGGAAAATATAAGATTAATAAAATACAGAAACTATCCACCTATTTTTAAGTAATAGAAGACATCTTATGGAATAATGCTGACATAGTAATTTTATATATATATATATATATATATATATATATATATATATATTCCCAAAATACAAAATCATATATGAATTGAATGACAACGGACTAGCAAGCCACAGAGGAAGAAACAAATCTTCTGAAACAACAAAAAGACATGTCTAGTAGAGGATATGTAAGGAATATACATAAATAAATACATAGATATATATGGACATAGATGTATGGATCTAAGAGAGAAGGGGAGGGTGGATCCAGTAGCATAGGTAACTGGTGTTAGCTTGTAATGCTACATATTTCTGAACTTGTTTTGCAGGATCACCTTAAACTGGTTTTTACCTATTTGCCACAGTTTTAGGTATGTAGCACTGCCTGTTTGAAACTGAAAAACAGCAGCAATGTATATACATCAAAATAACTAACCTCACCTCCCTTGTAAATATAGTCGTTTATAGTGGTCATACAAAGAAGATTTTGCATCCATTATTGATCTTGTTTTAGTTAACCTGGTTTTTCTTTTATTTATTTGGTTGCAAATTATCTTCCAAATATCCAAAGCTTGGGTATGCTCTGGTCTGTTTGCCTAAAGTTCCCTCTTCCATGATGAACCGATTGATGGTACATACTTTCATATGTGGGTGCAATATTGATCTTGTCTTAGTTAACCCAGTTTTCTTTTATTTATTTGGTTGCAGATTATCTTCCGAATATAAACTTGCATATTCAAAGTGACATTTTTCTTTGAACATATTTGTTGGTTTCAATTTTTTTTTCGGTTGTTTTATGATCACTATATCTGTTTGGTTTAACGCCTTTATTAGGTAATGTATAATGTGATAATCGGATAATCCAACGATTTCTTAATGTACAAGGGTTATTAATGAATGGCAGGAAAATTATAATAATCTAAAGAGAACTCTAGCTGAGGTGCACAAGAAACTTGCAGCATCGGAAGATGATTTATTTGTTGCAAATAAAGAGAGAAAAACCTTGGCTTCCGAGTTGGAAGTTGCCTCCGTGAAACTGAAGTCAACATGCTTGGAGTTAAAGTCACTTCAGGAAAAACATGCTGCATTGGTATGTAGTTGATGTTCTTTAGTTTTAGTAGTTTTTGTGGCCATGTATGCCTTCTGGTAGTTAGCTGCATCTTTGGCCAGAAATCGAATGAGGTTTTCTTGTTTAAGGTTACTAAAGACTGTCCTATGTTTGCTTTTTTAAAATCTGCTTTCCTATTCTCCTTGATCTTGTTTAACAACATGAGCTGAAGTTTTGTGCTGCTATAGGCCTGAATGAAACTAAATGCGTTTATTTTGATTTATGATATTATTTGCCTTACCATGCAGACTGAACAATTATATGAACGTGAAACGATCTGCAAACAGATAGAACATTCAGAAATTATCATATTGAAGGAAAAAGAAGAGATGGCTATGGTAGGTTTGAAATATATCAGATGACAGGGTTATGGTTCGTTTTTCTGTCATTCTTTTTTAACAGTTGTTCGATCTGTATCCCATTTCTCTTCTAATTTCTATTTCATGTTGAACAACACAGCAATTTATGGATGCCTCTTTTCAATTGTAGGAGGAAAAGGCTGTTTCCGGTGCTAGAGAGAAGGCAGTTCAAGAGGCAGTAAAAGAGGAAGAACATAAAGCATATTTGCAAAACATGCTTAGAGTTGACATATTGGCATCTGTTAGTGCCTTCATGAAATATGTTATCTCGCTGAGTTGTTTGTTTATTATATTTTTGTTCTTCTCTACATGAGACCGTTAGAGGATCACCTCCTCTTCAGATGCCCCATTTATTATGAGTTTTGGTGGAGGTTCCGCTGTCTTTACAGAGATTAGGATGGGTTCCTCTTTACGTTCGTTCAGTACAGAGATCAAAGGTGTCTAGCTCTTTTTATGAGGGAGGGCCATCGTTTTGGATTTTTCAGGTCTTGCGTGCCCCCGTCTCCTTCCCGCCTGGTTTGGATTCTTGCAGGCGGATTACCTCCTTCCCGCCAGGTTTGGATTCTTGCAGGAGGATTACCTCCTTCCCGGTTGTTCAGTCTAATCAGAGATGGAAGCGACAATTAGCGATTCAGAGTTCAGCGATCAGATTGGTGAGGCCCCTGACCTCTTCCCGACCCCCTTGGGGTGTCGTTTAGAGAGACTTTTGGTGAGGTTCCCATCCTAGAACCCGGGTTAGATGTTATAGGACCAATAGAAAGTGCAATGCTAGGAGATCTGAGTCAGAGTCAGACCAGTGCCCACGCTTCATCGAGCAGGCATTCATTGATTCAGAGTTTCATCTTCCTGTGCTGGAGTGCTAGGAGTGATGGGCCCCTCGCTTTAGCGCTCACCCTAGGATTCTGCCCAGGATTACGCAGTAGGGGCCCTTCAGTCTTTTGGTGATTCTCCGTCTACCCTAATCAGAGAGTGCATTTGGCACTTTACATTGGTTGAGAACTTGGAGGAGACTTCCGCTCCTTCTCTTTCGATCTTGGCCTCCAGCACTGGTGCCACTTAAAACATACTCATTTTTTATGGTGTTCTCACTCTTGGATTCATTTCTTTTCATGTATCTGTCCTGGTCCTGTCTTGGACCAGCTGTATAGTTTTGTGGATCTTTGCTTTTCACTTTTTGATCTTTTATCTATATTTATTTATTTATTTATTGCTGTTGGCTTAGATATAGGAATTGCAATGGCACTCGCGCTTGTCTTATACTGATGTAACTCTTTTTCTCATAGACGTACTTTCGTGTTCATTCATTGGACATAAACCATAAATAAAAGCATAGTAGGAATATTTGAATATGAATATGGAGTTAAATACGATTTGGTACAGAAAAATTACGTCGTGGAAACAACCCAGTACGCTTCCAATATAGAAGCATACATCTTATATATATGAAAAATATTCATTTTCTTCTAAATATGAGAAGAACTCCATTCCAGTCTCTAAATAAGAAAAAAACAATACATGCTTTGAAAATTTGGCTATTTAATTTATTTGCAAGTGTTTTTAAGTTTTTGTTTTGTTTATAAATGAATAGTTTTAAAGTTCTTAAGCTTTTTAAGATATCAAAGACATGAAGTATATTATCAAAGATAATATAAAAATATGTTGACCGAGTTTTTGTTTTGTTTATAAATGAATAGTTTTTTTTGGGTTTACTGGTAGACAATATCAAAGACATGAAGTATATTATCAAAGATAATATAAAAAAATGTTGACCTAGTTTTTGTTTTGGTTATAAATGAATAGTTTTAAAGTTCTCAACTTTTTTGGGGTTTACGGGTAGAAAATATCAAAGACATGAAGTATATTATCAAAGATAATATAAAAGTATATTGACCATAACATATCCAAACAATATGAAAAAGTTGTTGAATTTAGTATTGCTGCTGAATTTCCACATAGCAGCAACGACATGAAATATATTATCAAAGATAATAAAATATATGTTGACTTTACTGTCAGGGTAGGAATTTCAAACCAAACAGACCATCAAATTGGATGGTTTTGATAACTTCGGTGCGATCAACGACATGAGATATATTATCAAGGATAATAAAAAATATGTTGATTTTACCGTCAGGGTAGGAATTTCAAACCAAACAGGCCTTCAAATTGGATGGTTTTGATAACTCCGGTGCCAATTTTCACGGTTTTAAAAAATTGGATGGTTCTGATAACCCCGGTGTCAGTTTTCACGGTTTTAAAGAAGAAAGTTGATGGCCATGATATATTTTTAACCGTAAAATATGGGAAAATTATTATGTAACGAGCAATTTAACAATCTGGCAGTCAAATTCCATCCGTGCTTACCATAGCTCTACTATATGAAAAATTTGTGGAATTTACTAAAGCTGCCAACTGTCCGTACAACAAAGACCAGTGGCTGAATCTTGCTACAACGAATAAAATGATATTTTCTATGGTTTTTTTTTTAATAAAATCTCAAAACATCATTTTATGAACTTTCCATTTCTACTCTCGAAGGACCTTTTCCTCCATTCTTGACTTCATTATTCTATTGAGTCGTTCCTATGGCATGTAGACTCAAATGCCCCATCATTTTTGACATGCTCGACTTATGACACATTATTTATAGAAGGATATTTAAAATATCATTTTCTTTTAATTTCCTTTAATATGTGGTGAGCTTGGCATCTAATCGGTTTTAGAACTTAGTAACCTTGGAGCCTGCACCAGCTCATCTGCGGAATCTCTTATCCATGATCCAACCACAACTAAGTTTAAAGTGGTGTTTCTATGAATTTGAATATTTTTGCACCAGATCGTGGAATAACTACGATGTTGGTTGTAATGTATGGTGTTTTTCTTGTTTTTTCTGTTGATCATCTTCAACAATAAGATGAAATGATTTCCGTAGAGCGTGGCAATAGCTGACACAATTTTATGCCGACTAAAATGACTACCAAGCTAGTTTATAACGATGTAACAAATAAACATATTTGGAAAAAATCGTGTTCACAATATTACAAGGGTTTTGTCTTAAAAAAATTGAAAGTATTTCATACCAATGAGCACTCTTAATTTTTAAATTATTAATTATTATGGCATATTTTTTTTTTGCCCAATTGAGAAAATCATAGCAATAATTCATATATTGGATTATAGTCTTGAAGTAGTCATAGCAATCATCAATATATTGGATTAGAGTCTTGAAATAATCATAGCAATCTTGAGATGACGACCATTTTGAGATAAAGATAGATTATATGTTTATTTTTGATTTGATTGATTGAGTCAAAGTAATTGAGGTTTATACTGGTTAATAGTAATTATATTTGTTGAAAGGAAATTTGGATTTGGAAATTAGGTTGTGATTCAAAATAAGAGGGCATTGTTTAAAGAACTAGTTTTTTATAGGGTGATAATGTTTTGGTGCATTCCATTATTCTCTTGTTCATACAATGTAGAGTTTTAGTATAACATTTTAATTTTTTTTTGTCGAAATATATAATTGTGGTGAAGTGTTCTTTTGCTTTYTAGTTTCTTTTGATGTGATTTATGCATTGATCATATCTTTTTTTATGAAAATTCATGGAATCAAATTTGAATATTTTCTTTCTCATAATTTYTTTGAATCAAATTTRAACATTATTTTTCTCATGGAAATTGATGGAATTGAATTGAAACTATTAGGTAACWTTTTGGTATATTTTTGGATTTTGTACATAGGCTAGAGAATTCTTGGAGTCTAAACAAAGTCACTAGACTCTACTTGACAGAAGTAAATTGCTTCTTAACTTCATAGTATATTCTTGGATTTTGGTACATAGGCTAGAACTTTGCATGGCATTGAATGATAATCCACCAGGTCTTATTTTGCCACAGGTGCAGAGTTCAACTAACTCTGCAGGCAACTATGAACACTCAAGTTGCTCTTGAATTCTTTTATTGGCCCAAGTTTGATCTCTAGTTCAAAATCCCAATCAAATAACGCTTTGGACACTCTGTTTATCAATAGGACCGAGTATTATGACTCACTTATTCACTTTAAATGCTTCTCCCTTGTTACTAATCTCCCTTTTTAAAAAAACAGAGTTTTTATTCATCTGGCCTAAGCTCCCTTCTACCATGCGATTGTGCACTTGTAACCTAGCGCCAAATCCCATTCCTTGACTTGTTATTTTGACCTTGGTCTTAGGGTGCCGACTCTCAGCATGCACATGACCGAGTTGGTGGGTTGGTGCTTTCCTACCAACACTTTCAACCCTACAACCTTTACTAACATTCTAGTTCGATCTATCAGAACCTTCACTACTGCGACATAACCTGGACAACCATGTGTCATCTCTTGTCGTGCACGTCAGCTGATGTATATTGGTATCGGGTATATCGAGATGTGTTGAAATAATGTAATTGCAAAGAGTATTCTTATTATTATTGATATATTATTTATAGGGCTAATCCCCATTGTGGATTAATCATGTCGATAATTGCATTAGGACCAAATCCCCTTTTGCGGATTGGTCAACAGACGATTGTAATAGGCAGAATAAGAAGTCGGCCCCATAAGTTATTATTGAGACCTAGAAATATAATAAAGGTGGGTTTACCCACCCAGAGTGAGAAGTCGGCCCTGCCAGTGAAAACCCTTCACATGTGCCAGACTTGTATATATAGAGAGGCTAGCGCTTCACTTTAACACGCAACACACTTGCTCATTTTCTAAGAGGCAAGCTGCAACTTACCAGTTGGGGAGAGGGAGAAGAGTGGCACATCTTTTGGAGAGGAATATCTGTATTGGTTTGAGTTATCTCTTGACATTGTATTGNTTCCCCTAGAGGGTTTCCCAGGATAAATGTTGTGTCTCTTGTGAATGTGTATTTCTCAGTGATCTTGTTCTTATGTTGCTCTTATCTATGAAATGCAAAGAACTATAATAATGGCATAAAACATTAACATGGTTTCAGAGCCAACCTGAAGGAAACATATTTCACAAGCGAAAAACGTCACTGTTGCAGTACCTGCAAATTAGGGTTTTTCAAAAGTGAAGCTTTTCAGCTCCAAAACCACCTAAAAAGTTGCGCCCTCCCCTAAGGATCATTTTGGCACTTAGAGCG
Source organism: Picea mariana (assembly GCA_032191745.1). Lineage (NCBI taxonomy): Eukaryota > Viridiplantae > Streptophyta > Pinopsida > Pinales > Pinaceae > Picea > Picea mariana. The sequence continues at coordinate 277 of JASDQU010174046.1, read as the reverse complement.
CACCTTTTCAGTGGCTGGATCTCCTAGAAAGTGAAACCCTAGTTTCACAAAAGTACCAGAAGTACCAAAAAACCAGTACCAGAAGTACCAGAGTACCAGAAACACCAGTCTAGAAATTCGCAGATCAGATTTGAAGGGATAAAAATTGTTTTTTCTCAGATCCAAGTACACCAGGCTACTCGCCTCAGCCAAGCGCACCTCCTGGTAAGGTCAAAATTTGATTTTAAGCATTTTCATTTTTGGTCATTTTTCATAGCCTCAAGTACAAGATGTCTAC
>JASDQU010174044.1:0-20792 GCA_032191745.1 Picea mariana | reverse complement strand
TGCAGATATAGACACTTATGTACTTCTAATCAATGGTTAAGACCAAAAGTAATGTAAAATATCATGCAAAACAAATTAAACGTGTAGTAATGAGAAAGGACGTTATGTACCTTGGAGTGATCAGGTGGAATGATAATATAAGTCTAAATATAGATGATGGAGAGTATAACCATGGAAAAAATATGGGCAAAAAGGGTACAATATATGGTCCTAACAGTCCACTATGAACCCGATGACCTATGTGGGGCAGTTCTTTCTTACAAGCTTGCCAACTATGAGTTGGAAAGTGAGGTGCATTGTGCCATCCTGGATAGAGCCTACCTTATAGCCTCACTTTCCCTTTTTGAATTCCTCATAATCCTCCTTGATACGCTCTGCTAGGGAGCAATCCTAAGCCGTCTCTGGGTAAAAATGTTGAAGGTCAGGTCCCTACATGCTTAATCCTGTAATCAAGTGGATCAGTGTCGGATCCACAATAATCCCCCAGTCGAGCCATGAGCATCCACCATGGTAGCATGACAAGAGGATTTTAATGCAAGCCTTAACCTCCAAGTGACGAAAAAAATGGGGAATCTTCATCACTTTTAGTATAGTGGACTAAACTAGCTCCCTAATCCATGTCTAGGAGACCAGGCAAGGCTTCTTCCCAGACATCTTCGTCAAGTATCTATGGGGTGTGAGCATAGAATAATTATTTCTATCTCCAAGGTTGAATTCTATGTTCTTTAGTAGTGGGATCTTTCCTAACTGAATCAGCACTATGCATATTCCTTTTGGGATGTACACATTGATCAGAGTGTACTCGAAGTCCTATGGGATGATGTCGCGGTTAACTGTGCCAGCCAAAGGCAGGATATATTCTGGTAATATCAATGGGATCTTCTTCACATTAGCCAGATTGTCACGATTCTTACTTTGTTTCTCAGTTGCGGGCTTGACACAGCTAGAATGACGTACAATCGAAGGGGAATCCTACAGTCCACTAGTCGATGATGCCTGTAATCCTTCAGACATAGCTCTATTAGCCATTAACTTCTTAAGAACCTCCTTGATGGACTTCTATAACTCGGTGGGTTCGCCCGACATTCTCACTGTTAAAAAGCCAGGTCAGGGTAGGCGAATGGGTAGGTGGGGTAGACAAACAAACAATGACGTCTAGTTTCTGATAACACAGCTCGACACACAATCAATTATCTGGTGGATCAGTTAATCACAGGTGGAAAAAACTGGTCTCGGCGCATCACTCAATGAGTTAAATAAGCGATCATCATAACAAATTCTTCCAATGGGCAGGCATGCTTCCATCAATGTGAATTCATTCGTTGTGGCATGGTCTCAATGTCCCAAACGGGGTCCATCCACCCATAAATGTGTTTCCTATCCATTCCAGAGAATCGTTCTAATGGTCGGGGCACCTCCAATGGTCATATAGCTTCGCCAGGGCGAAGTCCCATTCTACGCAGTCCTACTATTCCGACGAGGTTCGAATCCTGCAAACCTGCCTCTTGCGAAGTCTTCCATTTGTTCTATGTATCTTCTTGTAGCTTTTCTAACTTGGATTTCTTCTTATTGATCTTCCTTTTCTTCTTCCTTGTAATCTAAGTCTCTCTAACAGTTTCTGGAATCCTCTTTCCATTCTTATTCTTATCTACTCCTAGTGTGGTGACTTCACATTATTGATGTGCTCTCAAAGGGTTTGAAGTTAATACTCTTTCTCTTATTAATTCCAGGGTGGGTATTCTTCTTTCTTGCATAGATAGGTCCTTCAAACCTTCTTGCATTCTTTTAACCTCGACAACTAATTCTCTTGTCTTCTATTTCTTCGACTTATCTTTCCAATCTTATATTAGTCAATCTATTTTTCTAGCTATAAATCCCTTAGTTCTTGCTTTTTCTTTTCTGTAGCTTCTTTCTCTACTTTCCTTCTTATATGATCCTTCTCAATCCAAGTCTTTTCTAACAAAAGTGGGAAAGGGGTGTTGTTCTCAACAAACTTAATGACTTCAAATTCCTCTTCAGTCTATGTTCCATGAATAATAATAGGTACATTAGTAACTCTTTCACATAAGGTTATCATCTTTCCTTAAATAATCCTATCCTTCCCAATGAAGGTACCACAATAGGATTTCCCAAAATTTCTTAAGTATTTTATGTCATAATATTCACTGTTATTTCCTCATCCAAGACACAGTCTAAGTCGAAGTCTTCTACTCTTGTACTTATGCACTGTTTTTCTTTCAGGATCTACGGTAAACTGACATATTTGTGATCATCCATCGTTTCTTTTAACTGTGATAACATACTCTGATTCTTTCTCTTTATGATTCTCTAACATGCTCTTAGTCTCTTGACTTTATTTTTCTTGTCTCAAGTTCATCCTTTCAACTTTAGCAATCATTCTTGGGAAATCCTCAATCTCATGACCAACAATTTTACAACAAAGACAAATAGTACATGTACCAGGGAATTCCTTAGCAAGATGTCTCGGTCTTCTATAGTTTTAACATAGTGTCATTATTCTCTTTCCTTATATATTCCCCAAACTCTTCTGTACTGCGCACTAGGATCACAGTGATGGACCTGCAATCTACAAAAAATCTTTCTAGGTTCCTGCATCCACTTATTAGTCCAAAAAGTCTTTCTATGCATAGGAATAACATATATTTCTTCATTTATATTAGCTTTACTTATATCAAATATTTCTTCCAATTGTGTCCTAGATTTCAAAATAGGACAAAATATATTAAACATACCTAAATTCATGCTTTCAAAACAAAAAATTTCACTTATGTTACTCTTATCAAAGCATAGATATTTAATTCTTTTAAGATCTTACCTCTTTTCTTCAGATCAGATTTCTTTCTTAGCACAAAGCTTCACAATTCAAGTAGAATAATGTGCACTACAACAGTGAATCTACGCACATATCTTCTCTTCAGTTCCCAACAATCACAGTTTCAGGTCCCGACAACAAAACCATTTGTTGGCACAGGGGCAGATCCAGGGTTCAATGCTTCAAAAATACACCGACAAAACCTTAACTACCAGCCCTTTAGGCAACACCTGTGAAGCAGGCGAAGTCTCACTTGAGGTAGAAGCAGGGGGGGTTACATGACTCAAGTGTATGTAACCAAGTCGGGACACAGATCTTCGATAATAACACTTCACAGAGTATTCTAGCAACATTTAGAAGGTGATATGTATTAATTCATTTTCTTTATTAACATTACAGAACAATCCCTAAGATAGATCGGCGTAGTAATAATAAAGATACTTCGATCATTTAGCACATAGCACTGAGTTGGATCTAACATTCATTCATTATTAACACAACTAATCACTAAGCATCAATAGATCTATCTAACATACATAATAAGGCCTAATCACGGGTAAACCCATGGGCTGACCTCCCATAACCCATTACAAAAACCCTAAGGAAACCCTTGCTGGGTCCACATAGCCCACAAAATAAGTGAGATCTGTAATCTCAGCTCCGCCTAGGCACTCCATCTTTGACCATCCTTTCGGAGTCCAAAAGTGGTCCAAACCTGACCAAGGTTTCCTCAAAACTTGGTCGAGGGCCAACAACTTACTGGTACCAAATTATTTTTCATTAACTCAGAAATTTGTTTCAGGCTCTAAGATTTCTTCTGTGGTTTGAAAATCAATGTAAATCAGTGTCTGTAATTTTAGAGCTAGAAAAACTTACATATCACAAATGACATCTTCAACAGACTCATCAGAAGATTCTCATTCCTATTGTTTAAAACTTGTTGGTCTTCTTGCTTATAGATTCCTCTCAAAAATTGAAATGAGGAGAAACATAAGGGCAAAGAATTTTCACTTACTTGAGAGTTTTTTGCATTTTCCTCATTTATGTCATGATTAATATGCACATGATGATTATAATATTTGAGTTGTTCCAACTTAGCTTCCTTTTCCCAAAAGCATTCCTCTGGTTTCTTTGAAGATTCAACCTTGATGTAATCATCATAATATTGATCATACTTGGGTAGATAATCCATATAAGAAAATTCATCAAGCATACACATTAGATCAACTGATTGCTCCTCCACAAACTAATTTTGAGTTTCATCTTTGTCCATGGCATGAAGTGAATACATAAAACAATAATTTTTTGATCTATGATACCCAAGATTAACAACAAAATGATTTATATCAGTAACTTCTTCTTATTCAAAAACAAGTGGGACATGGTGTTTTTGAACAACAATTTCATTTCTTATGATAATATTTTTCATCATCTCTTTGATTGTTCTTTCCAGAATGTCTAGTTTCACTTCTAAAGATGTCAAAAGATCCTTCTCTATGTTTTCCTTTTCTTCTGCCTTCAATTTTGACTTTTTGATAAGCAAATTAGCTTCCACACCTATTGCACTATTATTCATTTCTTCAAGTGTTGTAGTGTTCCTTTCTCTCAAATGAAATTCCATTTCTGGATCAAAGGCATCAGGGTAGTGTAAGAGAGCTAAACTAGGAGGAGTCTTTATATCATCAGGCATTGAATGGTAGACTTGATTGAACCTGGCTAAAAAGTGTTGTGTTGTTTCTCTTGGCTATCTTTTCAAATGATCATATTCTTCTAAAATAAGAAAAATATTTCTATTGATCACCCATTTATCAAGGAAGACCTTCACAAACTGATTGAAATCACAAATGCTTGCAACTGACAAGTTTTTGAACCATTCCTTAGCTTTACCTTGCAAAGATAGAGAAAAACTAATGATACAGGCATCATCTTATTCAACCTAATAAAGGTCAATAAAATGTTCAAAACCCTGAATGTGCTTTTTAGCAGTGATGTTACCATATACTCCATCAAATAGAGGAAGGTATTTGTGGTAATTTGTAGGGAAATCATGAAGTGTAGGAGGTAAGACAAGAGGCTTGTATCTATCTGGAATTTTAATAGGTGTAGGAGTATGTACAAGAACTGTAACATTAGGCTTAATATTTTGAGGCTCATCATGTTGAATGTGATTATCATAAGTCTCAGCAATATGGTCTTGACCAGGATCAGGAAAAGTGAAGAAATTATTAAAAATAAATCCTATTATATCTTGGATAAAATTCCAACTTGAGTATCTGACCTTTCCAGATTGTCTTGTCATGTTTCAGGTTCTTCCTCCAGTAGATTCTTTGATTTGGAATCGATTGGAGTCGTCAGGTAGATGGTTCATCGTTTTTGTGTCTGATCATTTCTCACCATTACTAATCGGATATGGAACTTGATGTGCTTTTCCGAGGAACATGAAATGTTCCGTTCCCCAGTATGGTCACCAGTATGATAAACACTATGTCATTTCTAAGGATGATAAAGAAATGGACAAAGGTAACTAAAAAACCACTTTGGAATCTAGGATCTAGACCTCCTATACTTAGAGAGGGATCTCTATTTGATTTAGCTATGTTCTTCTGAAATTTTATGCTAGTTATGATAGTACATGGTTTGGTTTTTAAATTGTTGGTTGGAACAGGAAAGATGGGACATTGGGTAAATGGAGTCACATATTTGGATTGATCAAATACAATAGTTAGCAGGTTAATATTGTAGGGAAGGGTAGGTAAATTCACTGGATCCTCAAAGATTTAATGCATGGAAGAGATGGAAAAGATCTATAAATCCAATTAAAAAAAGAGCAATTAAGAATTTTGTTTTCAATATTCTGTGGAAAACACATAAATTATTCCAAGCCAGAGACAGAGTGTAAATTTAAACAAATTATGTTTCTTTATCTTCTCAGAATAATTCAAAATTGTAGAAAGTAGTAGTGATAACTGAAAGAAACAAATTTACAAGGAAAGGTACTTCACCAATGAAAATTAACACAAGAATCCTTTAATGTTGCACTGTATAACTGGAAATATTATCAATGGTGTTTCTGTGTGATGCCTTACAATATTTATCCTATCCTACAAATAGGTCCCAATCCATAATACCTCGAAATGGGAAGTATTTATAAGTTGTTTAAAAAGGATCTCGTCATAAATGAGCAGGATTTATTTTAAGAAAAATATAAACTAACTATTACAATCATATAGGTTTGTTGAGATTCATTCAGAGATCTGGCACTTTTTTGATGGGATCTATGGGTGATATATGCATTTGAATCTGATCTCTTTGCCATCTGTTCTTTTGACTTTTTTGTCTCCCGAAATCATGAGAAATAGGGTCCAGTAATATCTTTGAATATCTGAATCTGTGATAGATGTGTAAAATATGGGGGAGGTTTTTTTATATCAGCTTGTTTTGAGAAAAAAACTCTCTTGGTCTTTTAAAATTCATCTCCAGTTGTCCAGAATCTATGTTTGAAAAATATGTGCCGAATAGAAAAATCATGAATCCCCAAAAATGGGGCTCAAAGATGCTCTCTATTATCCAAATATGTAACAGATATGATAAATCAGGGAGAGGTTATTGTAAATTGGCCCATGTTGAGAAAAATATCTTTTGGTTTCTCAAATTGCACCATGGTTGTCCTGGAAATCTCCTTGGAAGATTATTGGTCAAAAACGGTTTTGGGAGGAGGAAAGTGGTTACATATAGGATGATGTGGGGACAAGTGTCAAATAGGGATATGGGATGAGTGGATGCGAGAGTGTAAGTGGTTGGAAGAAGGGAAGTATAGGCAGAGAGGTGGACAATATCAAGAATGAGGGGACAAGTGGCGTGTGGTGAGAGGGGAAGTATAAGTGGGAGGTGACGTGTAGTGAGAGGGGGGAAGCAGATGCGAGGAGAGAGAGGTATCAAGAGTGAGGGGTATGAATAGTAGTTAGAGAGGGTGAGTGGTAGAGTAAGTGAAGGACAGGTGTAAGTCGGGGGTGTAAGTGGTATTGGAGCTACGGTTTGGCAGGATTCTAGAGGGGGTAAAAAATAATGCGGAGGCACCACGTTAGGTGAGAGAAAGACAAATTTTGAACCCTCTCCACCGTTCATGAAGAAAAGTTAGGGGGGGTTCGAAATGCGCTGAGGACCATTGAACTGGGTGATGGGGATGTCGTCGATGAGATTAGCGCAATGATTAAGCACTACCTGCCAAACTGTGATGTCACCTTTCGACTTAGGATAAAAGCATGCGTCGTGAAGCGCCAAGCTTGCATTTTAAGAATTTACAATATAATGTTGTTTTCCCATGCTATAATAACCCAATTTAATCAACTAAGGGTATATTTTGAAAGGCAACACACTACTTATGTTTTCTTTCCCCTTTTCTTTGGGAAATTATTTGCAGAATGAAATATCATTTGCCACATAGAATCTCAGAAGGAAGAAATTCCAGTCACCATATGATCCTATGAAATATAGGGTTATAACAGTTGCATAGTTACTTATACAGAGAGGGGAGGGTGAATCAATATAGTACTACTTTTATTTTCTTACAATATTTATCAATTTATTACTTTACTAGATATAACCAGTTGATGATAAATATATACAACCATACAATCCATAATACACAAATATTTAACGTGGAAACCCAACTGGGAGAAAAATAACAAAACTTGTCTTTATAATATCATGTAGGAACCAACCTACTGTTACAATATTTATAGGCACCAACCTGCAGGAGACACCAATCTCCTCAGTTGAGCACAAACTCAACAGTGCCTAAAGGAACCAACCTACAAGTGCATTCTTCACAGGCACCAAATTGGAGGAGAAACCAATATCCTCAGCTAAGAACCAACTCAACAACACATGTAGGCACCAACCCACAACAATAATACTTGTAGGTACTAACATGTAAAATCAATTATTCTCAAGTTATCAATTGTACATAAATAACACTTCACTTCAGGATTCCATTTGCATACCAACTATTTTGTCATCAACTAAGCATCAAAAGTTCCTTGTTTGACCTTGCTCCTCCATATCTCCCTTAGACAATTACATTCTATTCTCTTTCATTATCTCCCCCCTCAAAATACTCAGAGCCTCAACTTCCACTCTCAACTCTTGGTTCGACTATCTCATAAATACTCATTCTTCATCTTCTCAACTTGCCCATGCACACTTCAAAACGTCAGGGCCTTGTTGTTTATATCGAGCCCATATACTCCAGGTTTTTTCCTCAACTAAATCATGTTTAACAAGTTGGCTCTAGGTCCCTCGATTCTCCATACAATTGGGCTAAAACACCTCCATGAAAATCGGTCTTAAATTCCCTTTGTTGCACATGATCTCCCCATATACCACCAAAACATGAAACATGATGTCGATGTTTACTATCTATTAGATTGTCTCCTCTACTAAATATCAACCATTGATCTCATTCTGTTCACTAGTTGATTGATACCACCAAGGATTGAAACATACAATGCACCCCTCTATGATCAACAACTATTAGATCGAGTCCTTCATTCATAATGGTCGATATTATTCTCTGGTCAGTGGAACACACTGTGAAGCTTCATCACTCAACAACCATCCGATCATATTTCATATTAACCTCAACCATCTATCCAATTCTCTGGATATTGGGATGATTGGCCCTATCGATCCCTCGAGCCTTCAACCATGTGCCTCTAACTTCTCACCTTGATCCGGTATATGGGGCCTACTAGACTCATCTCCCTATCTGGCTCACTGGGCCACCGACCAACCATTTGTATATGATTATTTCTCACAGGGATATTACTGAATACAAAACAAAATATCCCTAATATTAGCCTAGGAATCCTAAACAAAAAAGGGGTTTTAGACTCCCATGGTCTTCCTAGATCTATATAAAACAATTCCTTTTATACTAAATAAGAGTATATAAACATACCTTTTTTTTAAGGTTGTTCCTGCATGTCATGGATTATGTAGATCTACAGCTCCAACTCTAGATCCTATCACCTACTTCATGTAAACAATTAACAAACACTACCAACTCTAGAAGTTTTGTAGAGCCTCACTTGTTGATCCACTATTGACTAGTGAGGAGGCTTGCTTATTGTCTACTTTGTTTCCCGCGAAGATACCCAAAAAGGCTCTAAAAGGGCTCAAATATTAGGTAAAATGTGCATTCTATGTTCTATCCATTTTTGGATTCCTCTCTAGCCTATAGGGTGGAAATTAAGAATATAATAGATGCCCCCTAATGGGTGAGGTCAAGAAATGAATGGATGGATGAAATACATCACAATAGTTTCCATGTGAGGCAGTGAGAGGAGAGATAAAATGATTTTTGAAAGTCAAAAGAGTCCTTCAATCAGACACCAATAATGAAAAAAAATTACACCATCCCCTAGGTAGACATACTTAGAATCTAAATGAGCATGGCTACCAAACAATACACTGGGGATCCATGAAATGAAATGCTAGATCATGGCCATGAAATAATACATAGTGGATCTATGTCATTAATAATATTGTAGGCAAGAGACAATACAATGTGGATCTACATCATGGACTCAATCATATCCACCAACAAATACAATGTGGATCTATGTCATGAGCACAATCATAGCCACCAAAAAATACAATGTGGATCTATGACACAACATAGATATATCAGGAAGACAATGAGAACTAAGGAAAGTTCCCCTGAAGTCTTCAAAGTACTCATATACAAGTGATACACTCCATCACAACTTTGGAGGGGATGTTGTGGCCCCAAACCCAAGGTCTTCTTCCCAAATCTCGATGGTAAAAATCTACATCATGCAAATAAATGAGATACTGTTGAGCATGGTAGAAACTGTTTGATTGCCATTCATTTATTTATACCATTAATATACACAAGGGGACCCATCGATGATGAGTGTGGATCCCATGGTACCTAGTATAACATAACAAGTGTGAACAAATGAGCTAGTTTGAGACACTTGTAGAATCAATCGATCGAGATTCAATGATGTAAACCCACTGTTGATCATGAGGAGGATTTCCACTGAGGACTGTAAGATCCAAGGTACTAGATGTTTTCTAGATCGATCTCCTAGATAATTTTCTAAAGTTAATAGGAAGAGATTCATCGAAGGAGGTCCTTGATGTATCCCCCATCAATTGAAAAAAAACATACACCAAGAGATGATGTAAAGAAGAGTATCACAAAGTACAACTGACACGAGGATGGAAGACTCAAAAATTAAACAAAAAAATAGATGGTTGACTTAGGATAAAACTTCCCTTGAACATATAGCATGACACAGTGGTGACTTGGTAGCAAGACACAAGAGCTGGATGAATATAGTGAAACAACATAGGAGGCATTGAAGACTCTCCATGATGTATGCAAGAGTAATGAGTCAGAAGAGTATCCTTGAATCATATTAATAGGATGGATCCTAGGAAATATAAAACACAAATGTATGATGAGGACTCAAAAAGGTACCATTTTCAAGGGAGACTCAATTGGCACTTCTATTTTGAGAATAGAGCGATGGTGAAAAACCCCCACTCTTTTTTTTATTTTTTTGTATTTTTTTCTTCCATTGTTTAATGAGCACAAAAGAATGATATAAGAATGCTTGGTATCCTTCATGGTTTCATGATCATGAAAGAATGATGCAAGTAATCTCGGTGTATATTTTTATTTTAAGTTTTAACGAGCCCGAAAAAGAGTTAAAAGGATACTTGTGATTGTTTTATTTTGTTTCCTTTTATGAGTTTGAAAAGAGATAAAAGTATACTCAGCAAGAGAGAATGAGTGGCTTAACAACATGATCCTACATTCCAAGCGCATGGAACCGACCTAAGAAATGAGGAATGAAAATGGTACTGGAAAGTGAGATCCACTCTTAGCAGTTGTTCTCTCCCTAGGTAGTTGGGTGCAAAATGGAGGCCAAATAATGTAAGAGGTGGATGGTCAAGGATATTGCATAGTGGTGAGAGGGATATGGGAAAACAATAGTGCAACAATGGGAAGCATGATGTGAGAAGTAAATGCATATGTGACTATTAAAAAATAATAAAAATGTTCAGGAATCCCCATGGGATATGGTCAGAATATAGATGAAGAGAGGAAAATGAGGTTCAATATTCAATTCATGATGGGGCTAGAGGGCTTACAGTCCTACAGGAAAATGATGCATGGGAGCTAAATGGTAGTCCGGGTGCTAACTAGGGTGCCCATGAAGGGTAGACACTATTGAACCAGTTACGATAGGAAAAAAGAGTGGCTCATGTTGCAACTGGTCAGGTTCAAACCTAAGGCATAATGTTGGCAGTATGGATGGTTAATAATGCAAGGTGGAAAATGCAGGGAAAAAACTATTCCTATATACCAGTCTAAAAATATATACCTCAAGTTTTGTGGAATTTGCCATTTTCATAAAAAAATAAATCCCTAGAATCTTGCCAACACATGTAAACTAGATTCCGAGGTCAAAATGCATACTGAAATATCAAAAAATAAAATATTTTTGGATTTTTTGGATATGAGAAAGGAAAAAAAAAAGAACACACCAAACACCTATGTACAAGGAAGTACACACCTTGATTCTTTATGCAAAGTATATCCAATGGATAGGATCAAGCCAAGGATATTTTTCATAATTTATAAACTCATGAGATAATGTTGGCATCATATGACACACCATGCTTGGGCCATGCCACATAGGAATGAATTTTTTCATATGAATATACTCATTGTGAGTAGTCTGGCAAGTTAGGGAAGATCCTTGATGGGATCCATCAATACATGAAGGAAGTAGGAAACATGAATCTTCGATGGAAGGGGTATCATAAAATTTAGTGGAAAGTTCTGAAAAGGAAAGCCAAGGATGTAAAGGGCCAAGACTAGGAGGTTTACTAGGTGCCCCAACAAATGCCCCCAGTCCTAGATTGAAGCTCATCGTGCTAACTCTTGTGGGTTCCAAAATAGGGAGGAACAATTCTTTATTATGCCCATCTTCCCTAGGCTTATTTGTGGAAGCCATGACTTCCAAGATGGAATTTTTTGAAGGAAACTCAAAATCAAGGGATTCATGTGAAATTCAAGAGTTACTAACCCATATGGGTAGAGTAGGTGGATCACACTCCATATGAGGATGGATTTTCTGACTAGTATTAATGGATGTTGATGGGATTGTCAGATTTACAATCAACCACGGTGAGCAGCATGAATGATCCATATAAATCAACATCCTCAGATGAGGTACCACCCAAGGATCAAAATACCCAAGGGATCCACTATTAAATGAAGAAATAATGTTTATAGGAGCTACATTAGTAGTGGAAGATGGTTGGGGAAGGGGAAATATTGCCATCAATGAAGGATCATTGAACATCCCTGCACCAATGTTAACAAAAGAATTCATGGTAATCGACAAAGGGTACATTTGACATCATGTTAGATCCAAGGTCTAGGGTACATAATGAGAGATGATCAATCATAAAAAAATTCCCTTGGTGAGGGAAACAAAGGACCCTAAAGACTGATGAGACAACTACAATAATCTCTTAGAACCAAGTACGCTCGAGTAACAAATTGTACTCAAGAGGTGTGTTGATAACCTCCACATCAACAAAGATAGTATTACTACCTCAATCGATGGGTAAGGAAGTGATTATTCCATGGGTTTAGAACATGTGTTCATAAAATGCATTCAATAATGTTGCAGATGTGTTGAGCTTAAGAGATACAACAACCTTCCAACAAGAAATATACATGATGCAAGTCGAGGATACGTCATCCACCATTATTAGAGAAATGTTTTTCCATAATGATTGCATTATTATATGAAAGGTGACCTTATGGGAGAGCCTATGAGTAATCTAAGAAGAATAAAAGGTCATCAAACTCAACTTTGGGGATCAAACCCACCTGTGGTAGACAGAAAGAATTTATGCTTCGTTGGGTAGCTTTGGAGGACTTTAAACATGGTACGTGGGCCAATTTTTCCATAATACTATAGTTTTGGGCAGCTCACATGTTTGGATTATGAATCATGCATCAAAGAAATCCCTTTGGGGGGTGAAGAGGTGTGTCAAAAGATGGATTTTCAATATGGATACGGCCACCAATATGGGAATAAGATGCTACTTCTGGACCAACATGAGAAGGCTAGAGAATGCTGCAATTCTTGGGTTGCATTTGCAAATTTACCATTTGGACACAAATGAAAATGGGAGAATTCAAGGAAAACCCCTCATGGTGAGGGGTACCTTCCATGCCCCCTTGCGGAGGGGTAGGATTTGTGGAAGCCATGTTTTGAGGTTGATGGGGGAAAGGATGGGTTAAGACAACAGGCTGTTGGGGGCCCCGCTAATGCGCCAAAAATAGATGGATCTAATCCTCCCAAGGAAACTCATGAGTGGCATGGTTCTCCCCACAAATTATGCAGGGAAACCAACTTTTTTTCTCCTTAGTGCTTCCCTCCTGGTTGTTTTGGGTAGAGGCAGTCCATTTATCTTTTTTGGAATTCTTTTTCTTGTTCTTATTTTTTATTCCTCTAGGCTATTGAGGATTATTCAGTTGCATGGAATGCACTGAATTGACCTCAGAGTTCTGAGTAGGGACTGCAACAGTTTGAGAAGTAGCACCATAAGTTGATGGTTGTGACTTTATTAACAATTGACAGATTTAATTAGCTAACTGGTTCATAGATGCACGTGAAACAAAAATGACCACACCATCGCCGTGGGGTCCTATTTTTTCTTCCTTGGATCTATCAATGACCTAGGAGCATTTGAGATAATGTCATAAAGTGTACCCCATTGATAATAGATCAAGTCCAAGTGTTGGGCATACAAAATGGCCTTCTCCTCGGTGTCTTTTCCAACCATAGCTACATCTCTAGCAATGGGTGGTAGGAGGGACTTTGTGAACCACTCCCTAAGGAATTTATCTAGAATCTGAGTATTAACCATCCTACATCTTATTTTCCACTCATGTATATGATCATAAATATGTGTGGCATTATTGTTACACCTCAAAATTACTCACTTCAATGGTGTCGCAAGTGTCGTCATTACAAGTGTTGTAAGTGTCGCATCTTGTACACAAGTGTTGCATATTGACTACAAGTGTTGCAAGTGTCATAAACATCATACTGCCATCTTTCCCATATCGTGCCTCTAAACGACATCAAAAATACACTTAATACACCTCAAAGACTAATTTGGAAGAAGAGAAATCATTTGATAGAGAGTACAAACATTTTTCCACTAAAAGAACTACTAAAAAATGGATTTTGGAGAGGAGCGCTCCCCTACCCACTGTCAGGGAGTGCTGGTGCTCCCTGAGCTTCTTTGGGGGAGTGTTTGAGCACCTTGTGCATCCTTTTGGGGAAGCGCTACCCTTTTTTTAGCCAATTTTGGGTTTGTTGAGGAAAATCGGGGAACAATCCCTCAATTCTTGAAGGTGGTTGGATTCGAATGGATGGTCAAGGCATGATCTTAGGGAAGATCCTCAACTAAAGGAGAGGAATCCTCAACTTATCCCAAAGATATCTCAAGTGGTTGGACCTCTCCAAGGTTATATAAGGAGGCCTTCTCATGGTGAAAGGTACATGGAAAATATTGGAGATGTGAAATTTATGATCTCATGAGTGACATGTCATCAAAGCAATCAATGTAGACTACTTGAGCAAAGGGGTTGGACAAGGAGAACTGGAAGAAGTTGTTGCACCTTCATTCAAAGGATTGTAAGTACTTTTACTTGTTCTCATTAATAATCAATGCTTGGCCTGTTTCTTTCAAACTTATGATTGTTCCATATGAGTTTGTCTGCAATAGATGGATCTATATTTGAGCTAATATCAGTAGAGTAGGAAGTCCATTGTATCGTTTTTTGTCCTATAGGATCTATCAGGGAGCTCAAGATCGAAGCTTAGCCATGACTTTTCAAGGAAAAACATCGCTAATAAGGTAAACATATTTCTCCTTCTCTTTCATCTATTAGTTTCATTAGATATAAAAGGAATTCAATGTCCATGTTAAGCAATTTTCTGTCTTGGCCTTAGGAGTCTAGAGACTAAGAGGGAATCCACTTGTTCGTAGGGGGATTCACCTAGAACAAAAATTGGCGACTCCACTGGGGAGGAGCTCTGATTTTTGTTTCCATTCCCAGATCTTGTTTCGGCCCTTTTCCCACTGATTTGATCTTCTCCACATTGTATTTTTTATTCTTATATTTGTTTGATTGTCTCCTTATGCCATCAGGATCACCCTGATTGACTGAATTTCCTTGATTTTTTGAATTTCTGGGCATTTTTATGAGCTTTTTCAGCAGAGCGCTCCCCTACCCTTGTTAGCAGAGCGCCAATACTCCATGGTGGTCTTATGCAGAGTGTTGGAGCACTCTGGTACCCCTTACACTAGAGCGCTATCCCATTTTCAGTGAAAATCATCTAGGTTTTCAATTTCTGAAGTTCAGTTGTTGCCTTTTGCACTTACTCAGGGTATCATACTCTAATTCCATCTTGGTATTGGCTTTCAAACACCTTATTTCTGAGAATTCATCCTCTTTTGTTTGGGATTTTGACATTTTCTTTCCTTTCCTTGAATCCACTCTTTGTCTTTGTTGGCCTAGAGTTAACTTGTTATTTTCTTCTCCTTTATCTGACCAAGTGAAAACTTTTGTGAGGAAATCCAAAGGTCTGTGAACCTTTTCATTTGATCTTTGAGGAAAACTTTCCATCATTTCTCTTTTGTTTGAGGTTTTTTGGTTCTTGTTTGCAATTTGGTTATCTTTGTCCTTCTTGTCTATTTCATGACGAGAGTGTATTTTTTGTTTTGTGTGAGGTTTGCTTATGATTGTTTAATATTGAACTCTGATTGACATTTAGAAGTTTTACATCTAATTATCATTCACATATAAGAAAAAGGACATATTTTAGTGATTGGTTTGGATATTAGAAGGAATTTCTGAAATCTTTAGCATTGCATTGGATTTGATTGAGAAACACTTGTATGAGGACATTGCATCTTAGTGTTTGATAGTGAAAACAAGTTTTTCTCCTTCCCTTAAATAGGAATTAATCAAAAGAAACGATTTCTTATCATCTTCTTGTGCATTTTTTGGAATTGAGTTATCATACCATCAGTTTCATTGTCATACACCCTTTGAGTAAAGAATAGTTGTAAAATCATCACTAATTAAAATTTATCTAGAACATTTTGTTTTTAGGGTCTTCCACCAACATTAGATTAGGATTAGCACTTTGGATTAGCCTGTGAGTACAACTCTCCAAAGTTTTCAAAACAAACATTATCATCTTGCAATAGGGAGAGTCAAATCCAATTGTCGTATAGGATTTCTGGGATCCCCCTCTCAACAGGGGTTACGCACGAGGTCACATTCAGGAGAGTTACGGAGATTATCCCTCCATGGTTCAACTATTTGTAGTGGTCAGATCGTATATTGGGGGTCACTTGAGGGTATACCCACAATTATATGTGGGAGCCTCTCGAGTTGATTTCAGACTTGTTATCCTACCCATACATTCGGATCAGACTGTCGACTATACCCGCCCAGGGGCTGACTGCGAGTTGGTGTCCTTAGTTGACATAATCCTTAGGTACTTACATGAGGTGACAGTGAAGGGAAGTCTCACTGTACCTGGAACAGACATTGGTCAAACTCACTCGGGCTCCTTGGAGGGTAAATCCACAATTATTGTGTGGAAGCTTGCACCAAGGTGAAAGTCCGTTAAGCAGGTCGCCATTGTAATTGTTCCACCATATCCTAGCCCCTTCTTGACTTGATCATGCGATGTTGGATTTCATCACCAACTAGTACGATCATTGAGAGAAGTCTTGTTTTCTTGGTTATGATTCCTAGATTTTATTAGCGTATGTTGTTTCTTTTTGTTAGTTGGCCCTAGATTTTTAGTGTGTATTTTTATTCTCCAAAATTGACCCTCTAGATGATAAAGGTCTTTGTCGATTGTGTAGGATGCAAGATCTTCCTCCAGAAGGCTACCAACCCTTACCTCCTATCCCTCCAGAAGACAACTACTGTGGAGAGGTAGAAAATAATTCTGGCATTGGGAGTGTTGTTACTCCTCTATTAGACAATTCAAAATGTGCTTTGGTTACGATTGATAATCCCACTCCTCACACTACATCTATGTTAGTAACCCCTCTCAAACCACTTTTGCTTCATTTAGACTCCCTTGGGAACTTTATAGATGGAGAGGTCCCAGAGTTACCTACGAGAGATTTTACCGACACATATATGGGATCCATAGAACTAACCTTTGGTGATGAGTATAGGAATATTGTTCATCCTACCACTGCAGTAGATACAAATCCCACACCTTGTTTTGTATGGAGAAATTCATCAGGACGCCATCTCTATGAGCATTTTGAATCCTTTCGACAACCTTTTAATCCTCATGACCCTCCTGTTGAAAGTGGGCCATCTAGTCAAACGATGAATCACCCCATCGATCAGGTCATTAACCCTACTATTTCATCAACACAAGTCTATCCTAATGCTGGAATCATCACCTCTACTCATTCCCAAGGCACTTCAATCCCTACCCCCGCTTTTACAAACTTTCACTCTACAACTCCACATGTTCCGCATGATCTTGTTGGGACATCTTTTCACCCGAGAATGCAGAACCTTGCTAGCCAAATACATCTGACTGGAGGGAAACCACCATCTAGTAGACCTATCCCTCCTAGAATACCACCATTCTATGGTGGGCCTACCCCTCCTAGGGGACAACTCCCTTTTCATGTTCTTTCTGGAGGGCAACCTCCCTTTGCTAGTCATACATCGGTCGTTAATCCACCGCTGGCAGGGGGGCAACCTTCGTCTACTGGAAACCCTTCACAATCCTAGGGAGTATCTTTCAGAGGCACATTTACTGAACCTCGTGTTGGGGGGCTCTCTTATCATTACCCATAAGGAGGAGTATCAAATCATGTTCCTTCTGGACCATCTTATGGACAATCTTATACGGGTGGCATCCCAAACACCACGTGGAGTCCTCAAAGACAACAAACTTATCCTCCCCATGGGTCTAATGTGTATCTTCCTCTAGGATCTACTCCTTACCCTCCTCAAGGGAACAATGTTTATCCTCTTTCTAGGCAAGAAAATCACCCAGCTTATAATGCTCAGAACCCACTGAGTTATGCAAATTTTTCTTAGCTATCATCAAATCCTATTTATCCTAGTCAGAAACAACTGTATGTAGGTGCCTACTGGTTATAACTATCCACCTAAACCAGTTTATGGTCCTACTGGTGTTCCTATGCCACACCAGTATCATCTGCAAATTAACCGACAACTACCTTTCCTTGCGACTCTAGATCTCCCAGACTTGTCTTGGTTAACTAATGATCCTATTTTTCATTCACTAGTTTGGCCAGTTATTCCAGCTAAAATTCCTTCTGATATTTCAAAATTTGATGAAAATCTGGTGAAGATCCAAATAACCATGTAATGACTTTCCATTTGTGGTGTTCATCAAAATCCCTCATGGATGATTCTATATGTTTGCATCTTTTCCAGCAAACACTTACGAGCTCAGCATCAAAGTGGTATATTGAAATACCATGTGCTTCTTTCCATGATTTCAACTCCCTTTCCATGTCTTTCCTCACACACTTTCAACTACCTATTCGCTACAAGATGGGTACTAAACTCCTGACCTCCCTTCATCAAACTGACTTCGTGCATATCTATGACCATATTCATGAGTGGAGACAATGACGAAGGATGATCAAAGTAATCATTCCTGACATATTCTTGGCATAGTGGTTTACTAAATCAATTTTACCCCCGATCGCTGACGATGTCGTTATGGGTGGCGCGGTCACCGAGGAAGAAACCATTGCTCGGGCTCAGTACTTAGATTTGGTTTATTCACAATCTGGTACTTTGTATGATTTTCTTTTGAATGTTGCTCGAGCTAATACCGATCCATCCAAGCCATCATCCTCATCTCATGCGGATGGTGTTATAGGTTCCGTCAAAACTCAATCTACTTCCCAATCGACCACACTCTCCTCTACCTCCCCCCAAACTCAGATCTCTGAGGTGAATGGAGTTCAATCTGCCCCTTCACAACAATCTGGAGGTAAGAAGAAGACAAAAAATACTAATAACAATGAACAACCAAAAAATCAAGCTCAAACACCTGCTACCGAAAAGAAACCACAATGAAAACTAAAATTCTTCTGTATCATTTGTGGTGATGATCAATACACTCGAGACTGTCCACATCGTATTGAAGTGGCCAAACTTTTCCAGGGAAATTCACAACTTGTTGTGCTTACTCAGCCTTTTCCACAACAACAATCCATGGTTGCTCAAACCCCCTTTCCTGGGGGAAGTTCTATCCATCCTCATGATGAGGCCTCGACAAGTGCACATATTTATATGTTTAATGGGATTAATTTGACCACTTTCTCTAAGAATTACGACACACTAGGTAACCCTGACAAAGGAAAAGTCACTAATGGTACCGGTACTTTACCAGATCCATCACCATCCTCTGTTAGTCCTCGATTGGTTAATCCTCCGTCTGGACCACTTTAGATTGAGAAACCTACGTTCAAATCTATCTTATGCCCTCCTAAGAGCACTATCCGTAAATCTACCTTTAATCCTAGTTCATGTGCCGCCCAAAACTACAACATTGTTGAAGATTTGGCTCAAGCACCGTATGTTATGTCTGCGTTAGAAGTTATACAACACTTCCCCAGTCAACGTATAACGCTCTTGGCCGCTATTGGCATTGTTGATCCTGAGTCATCCAACCATATCATGTTTAACCTAGACAATTATATGTCTCGACTCTCCCACCAACTTGCTTTCCAAGTTGATGTTGTTGTTCACAATCAACAAATACACCGAACTATTCTGGATGAGGTAGCCTCAACTTGTGTCATATCTTTATCATGTTGGAAAGGTTTAAAATCAACCACACTTAACAAATCCCCAATGATGTTACGTGCCTTTGATGGGTGAGGTTTTCATCCCCATGGGCTTTTACAGTCCCTGCCCATCCAATTGGGTGGAAAAACTGTCACTGTTGATGTCGAGGTGGTCGATGCTCTCCTCGATTACAACTTGTTACTTGGAAGAATTTGGTTTTATTCTATTACTGTCGTTTCCTCATCGGTCTTTCTATGTGTACAATTTCATCATCAAGGCAAAATTGTCACTATTGATCAATTAGATTTTTGCACGACCGATGCTCGCACTCCTGCTACCAACAACATTCCTTTCTTGGGAGACCACAAGATCATGTATGAAAGTGTTCATGTTGGCTTGTTCAAATATTATAGCCTTATGGGTACCTTCCCTACACCACTTCCACCGACTACACATCATATTTCCACTGTCAATATGATTTTGACCACGACTTATCACTCTTTGGAATCATATGACCCTTGGATTGTACCTAATCCTTTGGAATTCGATGCACTAGGTGACACCATGCCACTTAGTTAAACATCATGCATTTTTATCCAATCTGATTCTACCTCTTCGGATGACCAACATATATTGGTTCCCAACAATTACTCGATGCCATCACGGTTAAGTTCCTTGTCATCTGCGATTAACTACATTTCCCCAATTTTTCCCTCGGATGAATCTATTATGAAAATGTTGAGCATTGACGAACCACCTCAGGATGATAAGAATCATCGATTCTCTTTTCTTCCTCCTCGTGAATAAATTTGGGAAGATATACACTCTATCTCCCCTCGTGATGTCGATTTTCCATCATCTCCCATGACTTCAACTTCTAATGACTTGGATCTGATCATTGACATGGTGATCTCTTCAGTAGGGCTATTAGAGCCTGATCTCCTTACCCCTGTCGCAACCCTCAACATGTGTTCCTTCCAGAGTGATTTTATTCCATCCAGT
>JASDQU010174037.1:3881-20792 GCA_032191745.1 Picea mariana | reverse complement strand
GATTCACATGTTAGGGAAATAAAATAGGATAAATCAATCAGTCACAAAGAAAATTAAGTGCAGAACAGAGCAAAGGGATATTCTTTTTGCACAGGTAATCGAGATTCGTCAAGTTTTGATTTTTGGGTAAGTTTTTGTTTTTGGTGGTTTAGGCGAGCCCGTGTGTGTGCTCATTAACCACCGAAAAGGCTGAATGACTCCATGGACCAATACTAAAGGCACAAGGTCTGATAGGTTCTTGGACACCTCACAGGGAGGTATCCATCCCAGTTGGAGCCAGATGTTAGCACTAAAAAACGCACAGACATTTTTGAAGGAAAGATGCCTAATCTTGTAGGGAAATTTTCAATAGCTTCCTGAGCTCGAAATCCAAATCTGATTGCACCATTGGAAAGATTATGATCTGTATTTAAAAATCGACTATTTGAACATGCAAAATGGATATTCCATGGCTGAGAAAATTGATTTTTCCCGAAGGCATTTTTTTCTAGAAATTCTGACTTTCGGTGGTTTAGGCGAACAGGACGACTGTTCATTAACCACCGAAAGCTACGCTTTCGGTGGTTAATTCACACAAAAGCTTTCCAGTTAACCACTGAAAGCCTGTAACTACCAGAATGAGTGAATTTTCGCCTAGATAAAAAAAATTCGAATCAGAATGTGATGAAACCTCTTGGAATAGACATGTGGTGAATTATCAAGTCTAGCACAACAATTATTTTTGACAAATGGTGGAGAAAGGAGGTGTTTCAAAGGTTTTTGATGTCTTTAACAAAGGCAGAAAAGCAGGACACCTGGCCACATCAGCAAATTTGACTTAGTCTCTATTTGAAAGTCATCATTTAGCCTTGGGAGGCTGTTCTACACTACACCAACAATCAACAGAGAGAAAGCTGGGATTAGCCTCATTTTGGGGAAGCATCCCACTTCTTTTGCAACAGAATTTTGAGTTACTATGTTTAGTACATTTGATCCTTGTTTTCAGGATCTTAGAACTACTTTGTAATGCTATAAATATTAGGATAGAAGATGAACCAGGGGTTCAATTTTGGGTTCTACATGCTGCTACTGTAAGAGAGACTTATTCTTATTATGTGAAAAATTGCAAGCTTCCTTCAGTTGTGTTGTCAGACTTTATCTTTCCTGTTCTTTGATATCTTATGAGTGAAGGTTCTTTATTGATGCTCATTCAATCTGCATGTGACTGTCATCTCACTAATTGATTGTTTTAGTTGATGATCATAAGTTATTTCCTTAGTTATTAAACCCATTGTGCTTGTTTTATATGAGTATAGTCTGGTTAAATAACTATCTTCTCTATCTTTTAATCAAACCTTGTCTGACTGCATTACTAGAAGGCCTTGTGAGATTTTGTATTCCTAGACAGTCTTGAACACACAGTCCAGTCCCTAGATATTCATCTTGATCCAAAAACCACATCAATTATTAAGAAATTTTTTTCCAAAAAGAGTTAGTTACCATGCATCTCCGACTTACAGCCTAGGAGAGTTTCCTAGAGTGATAACACCAGGTTCTCCAACTCTAGCACCATTGCATTGAATAATTTGTAAAAAATTTTGTCCATCAATTTCTCTTTTGACCTCACACTTTAGAGGGGATCTCTTACACACCAAAATTTCACACTTGAGTCTCACACCCTAAGTGTCACAAGTGTCCCAAACTAACGTATGCACCTTGTTAAGTGTTGCATGCACCGTCACAAGTGTCGTATGCACCTTACCTAGTGTTACATTCACTTTACCAAGTTTCGCAACCCCTTGACACCATGAAAACATTTTCCACAATCCCCAAGTCATGTTGGAAGAAGAGGCCCCATCATTTGACAGCAGAAACATACATTGTTCTTGGAAAAATCGACCAAATTTGGGAATTTATGAAGGGTGGCATCCCCCTGGCCATGTTGAGGGAGTTCCACTTCATGGAATGGCACCCGCTTGTTATGTTATAGGAGCACCACTTTATAGAATGGTTCCCCATGTTCAACTCTGGGGGAATTCCAGTCTTGTTAGAGAGAAATTGGGGATCCTCCACCTTTTCCTAGGGTGATATCTTGATGAATGAAGTTGGTCGTGTTTGAACCCTATGCTATGGCTTCATATTAGGATCAGATCCCAAACTTAAAGATCCATATCCTCAACTGTATCCTTCATTTTCTCATGGTGGTTGTGCCTCTCAAACCTATATATTGAAGGTATTTCTAAGGTGAAGGGGGGAACAATTCAGGTATTAAACCTTTGATTCTAGAGGAAGCATCCGCATTTTGATTTCAAGATTCATGCAAGGGTTGGATGAGGAGATCTTGGAGAATATTTTTTCATTGTCAGGCATGCTTTTTAAGTGCCTTCTTTAGCTTTCCAATTAATATTAACTTGGCCTATTCTCTTCAAGTTCATGTGTTCTACATTTTCTTGTCTATTGTCATTTCAATATTCATAGATAGATATGCTTTGTCTAATCATATAGAGTAGGAGGAATAGTTATTTTTCTAGTATTTGTAGGACTTCAGTTGTGTTGAGGAGCTTGGAGATCGAGCCTAAGGATTGGAGTAGTGAGGATGGACATCGCAACAAGGTACACCACATTCTTCTTGTCTCTTGCTTGATTTATTGAGTTAGATATATAGGGATGTTAGCAACCATTTGTTTACTTTTTTCTTTCGACCAAAGATAGGGGTCTTGTTCCAAAGGGGAGCTTAGCCTGTCCACGAGGTAAGATTTCTCACAACATAAAAATGGCGACTCCACTAGGGAACAAACCCAAAATCTCTAATTTTTCAGATCAACACCTTATCCACTAGCCTCTAGACATCATGCTGGAGTGAAGCCACTACCTTATATCACGCAAGATGGGGGAAAAACACCTATCGAAAAACATGTTTCTAGGAGTGATCCTAACTTGGGATCGTTCCCATCGTAACATAGTAGTCTTTTCTAGACCGAGCTCAGTTTATGTTCTTTCTCGTGCTCGTTAATACATGAGAATAGGTTACCGAGTATACTTTTATCTCTTTTTGGGACTCATAAAAGCTACACAAAAAAGGAACTCTTTGGAGTCTCCTTTAAGCTCTTTTCAAACTCTCTAAACATGAAAAGATTATCGAGTGAGCTTGCTTCCTTTCACACTCGTTAAAAGGTTTGAAAGGGCATATTTTGAGTGGCAATTTATCTCTTTTTTGGCCTTGTGAGACTAATTACAAAAAATGAATACTCTTTTCAAGCATGATTAGAAGAGTTCTCCCCCGCATTGTTTTACACTTTTTTCGGGCTTGGGAGACTAAATTTAGGAAAAATTCATCGATGGAGTCATCTTTAAGTTCTTTTCAGACTCTCTAAACATGAGAAATCACCGATTTTACCTTCTTTGGGCTCATAAAAATATGCATCGAAGGACCTATGTGAATCCAATATCCAATACCCATACATGAACAAACCCATCCTTCCTTAGGTTCATTAAACATATGTCAAGGGACTTCTCTGAAGGATGAGCTATATTGAGCATCTGTTATCCTCCTCAAGCTTGTTAAAAAAGAAAGAGGTACTCATCAATCATGATGTGGGAAAAATTGAAGGAAGTGGATCAAGTCTTTTGGAATCCAATATGACAGCTATTGTCGCCCTTTAACATGGCACTTGTTTGTGTATGGTCTTATAGTTGGGTAATCTTCTTGTCTCTGAGTCATACCAATTCTATGTGTCGTTATACTTTTTCATCCCAGTCGAAGAGTGCTCTTATTTTCGTCACATTATTTTCTTGGTACTCATCGAGTCAATGTTTCCAAGTCTTTTTTCGTGCCTCATAATGTTCAAGGGAATTTTCACTCTAAACCATCCATCTGCAGTATTACATGTTTCCATTTCTTGTGTCAGTCCATACTCATTTGATCCACCATCTCACATCACTTTCCTATGTCAGTTTCTTGTTGATGATGGGGGATACATCATGGCCCTCCTTCAATGAGTCTTTTCCTATTGAATTCATCACATTATCCGGGAATTAGACTTAGAAACCAATTAGTACCTTGGGACCTACATGCCTCAATGGTAGGCCTCCTCGCTTCTAACAATAGGTTTACATCATTGACCTCTAATTGGATGATTCCACGAGTGTTTGACTTCAACTCATTTATTCACATTCGCTAGAATGTACTAAAGGTACCTTGGGAATCATTATCATCATTAGTGATTTCCCTCACACTTGTTAACGGTATACCTCAATGACTGGTAATCAAGTGGTTTCTACCATGTTCAACATCAAGACATTTATTCACATGGCTATAATATTCATACCATTTCGGGATTGGGACGAAGACCCTAGGTTGGGGGCTCACTCTGTTATGTGCTTTGCTCAGGATGTGATGGATATCATTTGAGCATGTAAAATATTTCAGTACAATCATCATGCTGGAAATCTTACTGATATATATAATGTCACATAGATCCACGTTGTATTGATTCATAGCTATGTTTTTTCATCTCGTAGCTCCACTGTGCATTTTTTGTGGTTGTGATCAGTTCATTTCATGGAGGTATGGAGGTATGGATCCACATTGTATCTCTGGTGGCCATATCCTTAGTCAGTATTCTCATGGATCCATAGTGTATTGGTCGGTGACCATGCTTTGAATAATCTCGTATTTGCATCTTTTGTTGGGTTATCTAACTCCAACACCCTTGCATTGAAGAATTTGTAAAGTGTTTCGGCAATCAGTTTCTCTTATGACCTCACACTTTAGGGGGCATCTGTTACATGCCAAAATGTCACACTTGAGTGTCGCACCCTAAGTGTTGCAAGTGTCCCAAACTGACGTATGCACCTTGTTAAGTGTCACATGAATTTTCACAAGTGTCATATGCAACTTCCCTAGTGTCGCATTCAATTTTATGATTGTCGCAACCCCTTGAAACCATGAAAATAATTGTCACAATCACTAAGTCATGTTGGAATAATAAGCCCTCTCATTTGACAATAGAAAAAAAACCTTTTTCATGGAAACTTTAACCAAATTTGGGAATTTATGAAGGGTGGTGCCCCCCTGGTCATGTTGATGGAGTTCCACTCCATGATATGGTGCCCCTTTCCATGTTAGAGTAGATCCACTTTATAGAATGGAACCCTATGTCCAACTCTATGGGGTCCCTAGTCTTGTTAGAGAGAAATTGGGGATCCCCCACCTTTTCCTAAGGGCTAGATCTTTATGGATGAGGTTGGTTGTGTTCGACCCCTATGTTATGGATTTATCTTATGATCATATCCCAAACTTAAGGGTCCATATCCTTCATTTTCTCATGGTGGTTGTGCCTCTCAAACCTATATTGAAGGTATTTCCAAGGTGAAGGGGGGAACAATGCAAGTATCAAACCTTTGATTCTGGAGGAAGCATAAACATTTTGATTTCAAGGTTCATGCAAGGGATGGAAGAGGATAAATTGGAGAATATTTTTGCATCATCAAGCATGATTTGTAAGTTCCTTATTTGGATTTCCAATTAATGATAAATTGGCTTATTCCCTTCACGTTCATGTGTTCTAGATTTTCTTGTCTATTGTTGTTTCATTCTTCATAGATAGATCCTCTTTGTATAATCATATAGTGTATAAGGAAGAGTACTTTTGATAGTCTTTGTAGGATTCCATTTGCATTGAGGATCTTGGAGATCAAGCCTAAGGATTGGAGCAAGGAGGACAAACATTACAACAAGTTATGCCACATTCTTCTTCTCTCTTGCTTGATTGATTGAGTTAGATCTATAGGGACATTAGCAACCATTTTTTTACTTTTGTCTTTGGACCAAAGATAGGGGTCTTGGTTCAAAGGGGAGCTTAGAATTTCCGTAGGGTAATATTTCTCACAACACAAGGGCTGAGTAGATCTTAAACTAGGATCCAAAGGATGCTTAACGACAATCTTTTCCATGTTGGGATATTAAGAGCGAGTTTTAAAAAATGAACCCTATTTTTTCAACTGGACAAGACTGTATCTCATACTTTGGTCGACAAAATTCAAACCAGAAAAGTAGGACTTCATAGTCACCCTAGTATGGATCTAATTATACTCGTTGTCACAGGAGTTCTGGGAAGCTGAAATCTTGGAAAGCATCAGGAATTCCTTAAGATATTTTTTCAAAATATCAAAAGTAACCAAACATGAGCGATATACCTCATACGATTGAATATGCATCTACATGAATGTTTCTAAGGCCCTACTGGACTCCATATTCATGAGCTACTAGGACATATAATGGCTACAAACAATAGGTTATATGCATATTCCTTTCCATTTCAAAAATGTGATGAACATAAACATATTTTTCTAGATTGTCTGTTAAATAGGCCATTGTTGCAAACAAGGAACCCTAATCCAATAGAATCAGGAGATTTTGAAACCATTTTTTTTCCGAAAGACGGAATGCCAGAATGCCAACAATGCCCCCTGCCCAAACAAAAGTCCAAACAAGCAATAGTTTCAAGATCCTCTCTCAAAACCCTGAAGAACCTAACAACACCGATCAAGAGGAAGTGGAAAAAAATATGCCTTTAGAGATAGAACAAAGCAAAGACAAAAATCTCGAGGAGCAGGCTAAACACCAAAAAATAATGGATAAAAATATTCCTAACGAGAGGGAATGAGATGCAGAAATGATGAATGAATGCATGGACCTAGGAAACTCAGATGATGGAGAGGAAATGGAACTTGAAAATATATATATGCAGTCTTTGGCAACAATTTGGAGGTAGCAAGACCTAAATTCCATCCTTGATCATCAAGTCCAACTTGTAAAAGACACCCTTGTCATAAGAAAAGACCGATAGAGCACACCAGAAAAAGGTAAACTTTCTGCATATTCATCCTTAGGATTTAAAATCAATGCTTCCAAGGATTTATTCAAATTATCAATAGGGGAAAATAAACGAGGTAAAAGAAGAAACAAGCAACTCCTACAGGATTTAGGAGAAATGCTAGTAAACTCGCGGAAAATAACATTGACGACCGGAAAATTTCTTCCCAACACCCCTAGTTCTACATGAAAATCATCCCTTGAAATATTAGAGGCCTCAATGGTAAGACCAAACACCAACTTCTAAGAAATAAAATCACTAATGAACAACCCACAATTGTAACGTTATATGAAACCAAATGTCACAACAATCCGGTCTCATCAATTGCTTCTAGGATTTGGAAAGGTTCCCAAATGATAGCGATCAATGCCTAGGGTGTCACTGGGGGATTATAAATCATTTAGAACCCCACTAATATATATATGAAATTTTTATTCTCTACTAAAAGGATGATATCAATGCAATTTCAACTCATTTGATCAATAGAAACTGTATTTTTAACCAATGTTTACGACCCTCAAGCAACTCCAAACAAGATCATCATCCTAAGATCCTTACAAGCACTCAGAGCTATCATTAGTGACATTAATTGAGTAGTGGGTTCTGACTTCAATATCATCACCTCACTTGAATAGGATTCACAATGATTCAAAGAAACAATTCAACAATTAAATCTGGTTGATCTAGAAACCATCAATGGCATGCATACCTAGAACAATCAGAGGGGCAGGGACCACCAAATCATCTCCAAGATTGATAGACTCATTTCCTTAGAATCATTCATCCTAAAAGGTCTTCGTCTGGAAT
Organism: Picea mariana; assembly: GCA_032191745.1. Taxonomy (NCBI): domain Eukaryota; kingdom Viridiplantae; phylum Streptophyta; class Pinopsida; order Pinales; family Pinaceae; genus Picea; species Picea mariana. The sequence goes on along the minus strand of JASDQU010174037.1, from coordinate 13,128 downwards.
CCTCGATCCTACCCAACTCAGGATCGAATCACTAGACTCTCATGAAATTAGAAACCAACTTATTAGGCAACCCCAAAAATAACACATTTCACTTTGAATCTTTCTGGTATTAGGCAAGACATCCCTATGTATTAATTTCAGCAATGCCTCAAACTCATCAAGCTTTGACTCAAAAGGTGGAACAAATAGGTTTTTTGAGACATATTCAAGGCCAAGAAGGACATTGAATCACAAATGGATCAAATCAAGCATAAAATGATATTGGAGGGCACACATATGAGCTCATCATAGTAGAAACTCGATTATAAGCGCAACTAGACAATTGAGTTAAGCAACAAGAACTTCTATGGAGGTAGAAATCAAGATTTCAATGGCTCAAAGAGGAAAACAAAACTCCAAGTTCTTTCACAAATACACGATGCACCGACACCACCATAGCATAATTGATTTAATAAAATAAAAATATGGAAACCAATTGAAATACCATGTATCTATTGAAAAAGTGTTGGTTCATTACTACAAAACTCTACTCTATGAAAACCAATTGAATATAATTGAGGACATTCAAAAAATCACAAACAACATCCCTAAGTTGGTCTCATATGAAAGCCAACAATGCCCCCTGCCCAAACAAAAGTCCAAACAAGAAACAATTTCAATATCCTCTCTCAAAACCTTGAAGAACCTAACAACACCAATCAAGGGGAAGTGGCAAAAAAGATGCCTATAGAGACAGAACAAAGCGAAGACAAAAATCCCAAGGAACAGGATAAACACCAAAAAATAATGGAGAAAAATATACCTAATGAGAGGGAATGAGATGCAGAAATGATGAATGAATGCATGGACCTAGGAAACTCTAATTATGGAGAGGAAATGGAACTTGACAATATAGATATGCAGTCTTTGGCAACAATTTTGAGGTAGAAAGACCTAAAGTCCATCCTCAATCATCAAATCCAACTTGTAAAAGACACCCTTGTCATAAGCAAAGACCAATAGAGCACACCAAAAAAAGGTAAACCCTCTGCATCTTCATCCTTAGGATTTAAAATCAATGCTTCCAAGGATTTATTCAAATTATCAAAAGAGGAAAATAAACGAGGTAGAAGAAGAAACAAGCAACTCCTACAAGATTTAGGAGAAATGCTAGTAAACTTGGAGAAAATAACATTGACGACCGACAAATTTCTTCCAAACCCCCCTAGTACTACATGAAAACCATCCCTTGAAATATTAGAGGCCTCAATGGTAAGACCAAACACCAACTTCTAAGGAATAAAATCACTAAGGAACAACCCACAATTGCAATGTTATATGAAACGAAATGTCACAACAATCTGGTCTCATCAATTGCTTCTAGGATTTGGAAAGGTTCCCAAACGATAACGATCAATGCCTAGGGTGTCACAAGGGGATTAGAAATCATTTAGAACCCCACTAATATATATATGAAATCTTTCTTCTCTACTAAAAGGATGATATCGACGCAATTTCAACTCAGTGGATCAATAGAAACTGTATTTTTAACCAATGTTTACGACCGTCAAGAAAATCCAAACAAGCTCATCATACTAATATCCTTACAAGAACTCATAGCTATCATCGGTGACAATAATTGGGTAGTGGGGTCTGACTTCAATATCATCACCTCACTTGAATAGGATTCACAATGATTCAAAGAAACAATTCAACAATTAAATCCAGTTGATCTAGAAACCATCAATGGCATGGATACCTAGAACAATCGAAGGGGTGGGGACCACCAATCCATCTCCAAGATTGATAAACTTCTTTCCTTAGAATCATTCATCCTAAAAGGTCTTCGTCTGGAATCCTCGATCCTACCCAACTCAGGATCGAATCACTGGAATTTCATGAAATTAGAAACCGACTTATAAGGAAACCCCAATAATCACCCATTTCACTTTGAATCTTTCTGGTTAGATCACCCATCCTTCCAACAAAACATTCAATGATGGTGGAAAGAATCATACATTAGGCAAGGCATCCCTATGTATTGATTTCAGTAATGCCTCAAACTCATCAAGCTTTTACTCAAAAGGTGGAACAAATAGGTTTTTGTAGACATATTCAAGGCCAAGAAGGACAGTGAAGCACAAATGGATCAAATCAAGCAGAAAATGATATTGGAGGGAACACATATGAGCTCATCATACTAGAAAATCGGTTATAGGCGCAACTAGACAATTGAGTTAAGCAACAAGAACTTCTATGGAGGTAGAAATCAAGATTTCAATGGCTCAAAGAGGATAACAAAAATCCAAGTTCTTTCACAAATATACGATGCACCGACACCACCATAGCATAATTGATTTAATAAAATAAAACCATGTAAACCAATTGAAATACCATGTATATATTGAAAAAGTGTTGGTTCATTACTAGAAAACTCTACTCTATGAAAACAAATCGAATATAATTGAAGACATTCAAAAAATCACAAACAACATCCCTAAGTTGGTCTCATATGAACAAAATGAGGCCCTTCTCAAGCCCACTACCCTTGAGTAAATTGAGTGAGAAGTCATGGAAATGCCCAAGGGGAAATTGCTAATACCAAATGGTTTTATCATCAACTTCTTTCAAGCATGTTGGCCAGTCGTCAAGCAGGATTTTTGGGAACTGGTGGAAGACTCATGTTGGTTTTCCAACGTTTTACCAGCCGTTAATGCAACCTTTCTATCACTTATACCAAAGGAAGACAATGCTGAAGACTTGAGTAAATTCTAATCAATCTCCCTCTACAATGTAGTATACAAAATTAACACCAAATTCATTGCAAACCATCTCAAGCCCATTCTTCCTAAGATAATTTCCCCAAAAAAATCTAGCTACATGGAAGGACACTAAATTTTAGATGGTAACATTTTGGTTCATGAAATGATTCACTCTCTTAAGACCTCCAAATATACAAGCATGCTTATCAAGCTAGATATGTCCAAATCCTTTGAAAAGCTTAATTGGAAATACATCCATCACACCCTCCTTTCCTTCGGCTTCTCGATGTCTTGGATCAAGTGGGTAATGTCTCTAACCTCCTCTACATTTTTCTCCATTCTCATTAATGGTTCACCTTTCATTACCTTCTCACTCTCATGTGGTGTCCGACAAGAGAATCCCCTATCCCCTTTCCTCTTCATTTTAATGGTCGAGGGTTTGGGGAGAACTATAAAGGAAACAATGGCTAGCAACATAATAAGGGTCCTATTATTCTTTGGGGATGATATTTCGATATCCCATCAACAATTTGTGAACGAAATGATGCTTATGGGTCTCTGTTGGTAGCGAGTATATAATTATCATTTTTATAAGCTGCCTACACATGGTCTATCAAATTTTATTACTCTTCATAAGCATTTCTCTTAACGACAGTTGTAAATCGTCGCATTTTACCTATCATCTATTCGTGCTTCATTTTCATGACTGAAAGCATGAAAACTTGCAATTATCATTATCATTATGTTTTAAAAATTTCATTCAAAGCAATATCGTTTATTACAGAATTCTGATTTCTTGCTATGAGCACATTGCTTTCATTGTTTGTGACCCTTTTCGATTCTAAGAGTGCCTAAGAAACTTGTGGTTGTTTGAACGAAAGACCCTCATCAATTGATATTCAATTTTTGTATTGATTTTGGTTTGATGTTTGATCATATTTCTTTCATGAATCCTTTGGCTATTTCAATTTTTGTAAACTCACCTATCTTTGCAATCAAACTTTGATGCGTGCAAGTACTCTAGTCCTAGCATGCACCCAATGCCAAGGTGGCATATGACGTACATCATGCCATTACTCCTTAGCATGGTCTCGGGCTTCACGATTTTGCTCACACACTTTGTGATTAACACCTTGCCCGTCGTTTCAATTATCACAGCATGTATTGATAAGGCTCGGGGCTATGGCTCTATGGCATTTTTCCAAACCCTACCTGTGTGTTTTGTGTTAATAACCCATCCATTCGGCATGTCTCCAGTGGTAAGGGTCGAACCGAATGACGTCCAGACCCTTCTTTCGTATGATAATGCTAGGGAGGATTTGGAAAGGAATGGTTGGCATTTGTTCATCGAAAATTTTAGGGTTTTAACCTTCAGGTCACCCAAGAGTTTGCCTTAACCTTTGATGGTTGTAGGGCAAAGATCGGTGATGTGTAGTTGGAAGTTACATAAGAGTTCTTAATACAAGCCACGAGATTGCCAGCAATTGGTCAGAAATGGTTCAAGAATGTGAAAGTGGAGGAGGTCCCTTGGACTTTACTGTTTACCTCACAAAAAATAACCAGCTTTGATCGAGGTATGCCGATTTCATTTTTGAAACCTAGATGGCATGATTTACTTGTTGTAGTGAAGCAATTCATCACATGTGAGGGATGATTCATACTTGTTTTCCTATATCATCTACGACTTCTTATGAGTTTTATTGGTTTTCCATTGAATATGCCTTACAACTTGCTCAGAAGTTTGTATAAAATGGGTAAACGGTTTAGGAAACAGAGGTCATATTCGAGTTTATTTCATCACAGTCTGATTAAAATCATCCTCAAGCACCAGTTACAGTCACAAAACGATTGGTGGGATGCATTCATTACGCGAAACGGTTTTGGTAACCATGAGTTGGGACAGGTAGATAAGCTGGTCGTTGTGGAAACCCTTGTGAAGCCTATGACCTCTTCTCCACTACTCCAGGCCTGTAATTTTTCCCCTAATAACGAACCCTCGAGCTACCCTAATGTCATTCAACAGGACAATCGATTGGTTACACATCCAAAGAATTGCACTAAAACTGTTAAGAAACCTACATGAAAGAAGCTAAAGGGAAGTGTTGATGTTAATTTCAAGAACAAAAGAGCTGGTCGTTTGATTTCATGAAGTGTTCGAAATAAAATGAAACCCTATGCAGACATAATCAACATGATTGAAGTGAGTGAAGATTCAGACTTAGAAATTGATAAATTCTTAGCTGAAGAGGACCCCGTGTCATTCGGGCTATACCCTGACCGACCCTATGACTATGTTAACAATTTGCCTCCTTGTCTAAAGGATAAACCAAAATTTCCTGGCATCCAACTCTGTGATAAGACTACCATTCACATGGAGGATTCTCCAACCCATAATGTTGTTAGTGCTAATGAAAATCCCTTACATTCATAGTGTGATGAGTGTCGATCGTGGATCGACAGGTACTATACTGATGTTCCACTGCTACAATCATGACTCAAGTCTTTAAGAGACCAAGCTGATATGTTGACAAATGAAAACAACAAACTTGAATCTATTATCCAAGGGAAGGAGAAACGATTGAAAACTACAGGTCATGTCATTTTCAAGAATGTAGAGGCAGCAACAACTATCGTAAATTCCAAAATTTCTTGATACGTTTTGATTTCATGATTTGAGGTATGATATTTTTTAATTTCTAGCATGATTGTGTCACTCTTAAGTTGGGATATTTGATTTGATTGAATAAACTATTCCTCTTATTAAGATTAGTCTGTTTTGTTTATTTAAGAAAATATGATTGCATTTGCTATTATAACTAGCTACAGAATCGCAAGATTCTGTAGCCAGTTAGGAAAATTTGAATTGTTTGATTTGATAATTGAAAACATATCTAAAATCTTCGCATTTTCAATTATTTTCAGGATGATTAAGGAGCCCATGATTTCCAAGATGATATGAGACACTTATGAGGTCTCCCAGCCATATCAATTTTGTATTTTGAGTAAACAGAATCAAACTGTTAATAGTGTTTTGATATCTAGTGAAATCAAGGTGGTTGCATCCCCCATATTTTTGAAACAAATTTGATCTTATCAACAGGAAACAGTTATGTTTCCTGAAACCTATATAAACATATTATTTTGTAAACATTGGATCATCTCAGCCTGGAGCAAGAGTATGGGCGTTTTTATCACAGACTTGAATGGAATATGATGCACATTACATCTTTAGCTTTTCTATATGATGTTTTCATTCAAGTTATGTTTATTTCAATTTGATAATAGATTATGATTGCTTTTGTCGGCATAGTTTATTGCAAGTTGATATCATTTGATTTATATATGTTGTCCATATCTCGTGTTTTAGAAAAAAACACACAGTGATCATCTATCCAATTTAAATTAGTAGATTCATCTCTAATTTATGTTGAATGTCTACATGCAAGTTCTTACAGGAAGATTTATCTCGTCGTAGCAATTTGAAAATCATATGATTATTGTAACTATATCTATTCAATGTTCTGTTGTTATAATTCAATCTCCAGCATTATCGTTCCTCATTTATTAGGGGCAGTCCCAAGATCTGTAGCAGGTTTACTTCATCAGATAAAGGTGGTTGGATATTCAACAACGAACAGACATTGGATACAGTAATAGGTTAGCCTGTTATTTGATTTCGCTAGTTTCCTGAATATAGAAGTTTTCTCTATATAAAACATTTTCTACTATCTATTATTTTCCGTTTAATTGGGAAGTTTAATGTGTTATGTCATGAATATATACATTTAAGAAAACAAAACCAAAAAAATTAGATAGTGTTTTTACTTGCTTTATTATTATCGCTAAAAGTAATCAATCCACATTTGATTTTTACGAGTTTAGACTAAAACTCGTGTTTTGTATAGATTGTATATAGAATTATCATACATACAATATTTAATTTGTACATATATTTTTACTTAGATGTATATATAGTTTTTAGTAGTTGTTATCTATTAGATCATTGTTTTTCCTTTAGTTATTTTTTCACTTTCTTTAGGACTTAGATCGGCCTATGGAGCCGCTAAACCCGTCGGAGTGAATTAATCCAAACGGCTTGGGTTAATTAAACAACCCCGGACCAGATTCACTCCTCTAGTTGATGAGCGGTCAATTTCGCCCGTCAACAGTCTCCCAACTGTTCATGAAGCTCAAGCCATCAAGAAATTTCTCTCCAATTTCATGGAAGCCTCAAATACTTCCATCAACTAGGGTAAGTCACAAAATTTCTTCTTTAACACCCCTATTGTTATTCAAATTAATATTTCCAGGATCCTTAGTTTCAAGTGAATATCCCTTCCATCCAAATACAATGGGGCACCATTGGTGGAAAATGCTCTCTGCAACTTAACCCGGGAGGACCTACTTGTAAGGATGGAAAGAAAATTAGCCAATGGGACCTTTTGCTCCCTAAAATTTCCAAGCCATCTGATATTACTTAAATTGGTTTTGCAAGAAATTCCTCTTTGTCTATTTTCAGCCTTGGCAGACCCCAAATTCATTCTAAAGGAAGTGTGCAACCTTCAAAGATCCTTTCTCTAAGGTGGAAAATAAAAGGAAAAAAAAGTGGGCCATGGTGGGATGGGAAAAACTTTGTCATCTCAAACTTGCAGGAGGATTAGGGCTTTGAGATCGAGAAATCCTCAACTCAGATCTTAGAGACAAAACTTGGTGGAGATGGCTTCACAACAAGGATGAACTTTAGGTTGAAATTTGGAGGAGAAAATATATCCCCCTCATAGAAAACTATAATTTAATTCACTTGGATGGAAACATAACAGGGTCTGTAATATAGAATGGTGTTTGGGGAAACAAACAAATAATCCAACAACATTGTTTTGGGGAGGTTATAAATGGACACCACACTCTATTCCGGGATGATTCTTGGCAGCAACTTCCTGCTTAGAGAGCTCAAGAGAATTCTAAAGGTTAACAGACTCTATGATCAATTGGGACAAAAATTGGACCCCCACAATTGAGGATGGATAATGGAGGTCATGGATACCCAAATAAAATCGGCTCACCCTCCCAACTGATTTGGACTGGGAAGGATTCTGGAAGGAATTAACAACTCAAAAAATCAAATTTCATGAAGGACTAGACAAGCTCTGGTGGGGATAAAAAACAAGAGGATTCTTTAAACTCAAATAGTCCTATTGCATCACTGTTGTACAACAAGAACAATCTCAAGAAGGAATTCGGGCAAGAATCTCAATATGGGAAAGAATCTCAAGAAGGAATGTGGGCAAGAATCTGGAAGCAAAACTTATGGCCAAAGGTCTCTTTATTTCTATGGATTCTAGTGAGGGGTAAAATCCTCACATGAGATAATATCATCAAGCGAGGGTTCTACGAGCTTGCACTCTTCCCTCTCTACCACCAAGAATGGGAAATGATGGAGCATCTTCTCAACTCTTTCCCTTTTCCACCTGCATTGTGGGATCAGAGAGCCATAATATTCAAAAAAGTTGGATCAGAATAAGGAAATTCTAACTGAAATGATTGAGCATTGGAGGTCCACTTTATACACCATCCCAATCATGAATAGAGCATGGCGAAACTTCCCATGATTTCTATTGTGTGAAGTATGGAAAGAAAGGAACCATCATATATTCAAAAAGGAAAACTAGGAAATGAATAGGCTCTAGGAACAAATTAAGAAATGTATTCATGGAACAATCTTGGTATCCTTATGGAAGCAGTATGACTGTCAATGATTTAAGAGAGAATATATCATTTTACAATCTCTTGACCTCCATTACGATCCCACCTAGAAACAACGGAAAAGGAAATCCCCTCAAGATTCTTATCTAGAGAAATGGGCTCCTTCGTCGACTAGCTTTATTAATCTCAACTTCGATGGCACCTCAAAGGGAAACCCAAGGCTCCCAGGTCTTGGAGGGGTTTTCAGAAATGATAAGGGGGGCATCTTAAGGCTATATGTAGAGGACCTAGGCATAGAAACAAACAATACAACAAAATTGCAGGAACTGGAGCGAGGCCTCCACATTGCAACAAGAGAGGGATACATAAAAATAATCATGGAAGGTGATTCCTAGGTCATCATTAAAATGTTGGAAAAAATGCAGCATGGCTATGTCATAACAAAAGTATCAAAAATTTGGTGAATGCAGGGAGGTCTAGCGTGAATTCACACCCTTTTCCTCAAATTTAGGTTATCATTGTTAGACAACTGAGAGGGGGGGGGTGAATCAGTTGTCACTGAGCTTAAACAATTATTCTTCTTTTAAAAACTCTTTGAAGAAACACTGAATGATGATCACAATAATGCAGAGAAATAAGCACAGGCACATTCAGCATCAGTCACATATATGAGAAACACAGAGACAGATATTTTCCAAGGAAACCCATACAGGGTAAAAACCTCTTTTTCTTTATATGATAAGTAATCATTACATTCTTTACATTATCATACATATGAGCACCAACTCATAATGAGGCTACAA
>JASDQU010174034.1:0-15824 GCA_032191745.1 Picea mariana | reverse complement strand
TGTAAATTTATATGTAGATCAGTGTCCCAAGACATAGGAAGAAAAAGAGGACATGTCCCATGTTCTGTATGCCAATGCAGTTGGCAGTTTGATGTATGTAATGGTCTGTACTAGACTGGACATTGCACATGCAGTGGGAGTTTTGAGCAGGTATATGTCAAAACTAGGGAAGGAGCAGTGGAAAACAGTAAAGAGGGTCTTCAGGTATCTTCGTGGCACTACCAATTATGGATTGTGCTACCAAGGAAGACCAGTATTGGACAGAGTGGTGGACATACATGGCTTTGTTGATGCAGACTAGGTTGGAGATATGGATCGCAGAAGATCTACAGGTGGGCATTTGTTTAACCTATTTGATGGAGCAATCAGTTGGATGAGAAAAAGATAGGTTGTAGTGGAACTCTCAACTATAGAAGTTGAATACATGGAAGCCACTCATGCAAGAAAGGAAGAAGTATGGTTAGAGATATTGTGTTCAGGTATTGCGTTGGTACAACAAGCAGTAAGATTAGATTTTGACAGTGAGAGTGAAATATTCCTAGCAAAGAACCCAACTTATCATTCGAAGAAAAATCATATTGATGTTCAGTATCAGTTTTTGAGAGACATGGTTGAAGAAAAGAAGGTGTTGATGGAAAAGGTTGACACTTTAAAGAATGTTGGGTATGTGTTATATTCTTTGCATGTGTGTGTGTGGGTGTGTCGGATTGGACAACTGCGTCTGATGATCCTTCTAGTAGTTATCTTAGTGTCATGTGCACCAGGCGATTCCTAGGGGGCCAGGTATGACCCCCCTGGTTACACGTAGTGTTCCACTCTAGGCGGTATCCTGGAGTAGACGGGGTTCGGGGCAAAGCCCTAAAATTTCTTTTGGGGCGTTTTTTCTATTTTAGCGTATTTTCTATTTTTAGTGGTCTTCTAAATTAATCATGGATTAAGGGATTAGGGTTTTGGTATCTACAAAATACCTAAACAAATTGTGTATATATTGTATGGTGAATGGGTAAATTAATACAATGAAGCATTGAAAGGTTTTCTCCCAGCTAAGGGTTTCTGGTATAATTCTCTGTGTACTATGTGTATGAGCCATTGATTAATTTTTTGTTTTTCTTAAGAATCTATATGCATTGATTTACTTCACGGGTTTAAAAATTACATTATTTGTCAAAGAATCATAATTAGGACTTGATTCCCTGACTGCAAGGAAAGAAGATTGTGAAGTTTTGATGGGTCTACAAGAGCAAATTTACCTTTGAAGGTGTTTTTCAGAGACATAAATAATTCCTTTTCGTGAAGGGATTTTCTCAACAAGAAGGAATCAAATACACTGAAATGTTTTCCTTCGTTGCAAAGATGAACTCGTTTCAACTGATTCTTTCCCTTGCTACTTGAATTGGATGGAAAATCCATCAGATGGATTTGAATACTTTCTTTCTTCATGGAAACCTATCTGGAAAACAATTCAAGGAACAATCATGTAGTTTTATGACATTCAAATCTATTTTGTTGACTCAAGAATTTTCTTTATGTTGTGAAGTATGCTCCCAAAGCCTGGTATGCTAAGATCGACATTTTATTCTTTCAACTTGCTTTCAAATGGTGTGAATTTGATCACAACATATATGTTCTCCATACTAATGAAGACACTCTAATTGTTGATGTATATATATATGATTTAATCATTACTAAAAATAATAATGATCTCATCCTTATATTGAAGAAACAACTTGTTGAATCCTTTGATATGACAGACCTTGGCACTCTGCATTATTTTTTGGCTCTTCAAGTATTACCACTTTGTGATGGATTTTTCATTTCTTAGTCTAACAATGTGATGTATTTGTTGACATGTTTTAAGATGGATGATTTCAATCCTTCAGCTACTCCTTTTCAATCTATATTGAAGATTACTAAAGCATGTCAAACACTCACAATCGATGCTACACTTTAACAACAATTGGTCAAAAGTCTCATTTATCTTACTCATAGTCGATATAAAATTTCCTTTATTGTTAGTGTGGTTTTTTGGTTCATGCAGGACCCCAAACAAAGCCGCTAGAAAGTAGTCAAACAATTTTTTTTTTATTTGAAGGTTGCCACTCATTTTGGTATCAAGTATTGTCAAAGTTCAGATTTTGTAGTTGACTACACCGACTCCAACTAGGTTGGTGATGGTGATGATCGAAATTCCACTTTTGGATATATTTAGACTTGGTTTCAAATGGTATGAATATGATCACATCATATATTATCTCCACACCAATGGGGAGACTCTGATTGTTGATGTATATGTAAATAATTTACTCATTACTATAAATAATAATGATCTCATCCTTAGATTGAAGAAACAACTTGTTGACTCCTTTCATATAACATCCCTTGATACTCTGCATTATTTTTTGGGTCTTTAAGTATTACCACTTTGTGATGAATTTTTCATTTCTTAGTCTAACTATGTGATGGATTTATTGACATCTTTTAACATGGTTTATTGCAAGCCTTGAATACTCTTTTTCAATCTAGAGTGAAGCTTACTAAAACTTGTCAAACACTCAAAGTTGATGCTACACTTTATCTACAATTGGTTGACATTCTTATTTATATTACTCGTAGTCGACCTAACATTTCCTTTGTCTTTAGTGTGGTTTATCGGTTCATGAAGGACCCCAAAGAAAACCACTAGAAAGAAGTCAAACACATTTTTTTATATCTGAAGGGTACCACTCATTTTGGTATCAAGTATTGTCAAAGTTCAGATTTTCTAGTTGACTACATTGTCTTTGACTAGGTTGGTGATGGTGATGATCAGAAGTCCACATTTGGCTATATTTCAACTCAGTTTCAAATTGTGTGAATCTGATCACAACATATATGTTCTCCACACCAATGGAGACACTTTGATCATTGATGTATATGTAGATGATTTACTCATTACTAGAAATAATAATTATTTCAACCTTAGATTGAAGAAAAAACTTGTTGACTCCTTTTATATGACATACCTTGACACTCTGCATTATTTTTTGGGTCTTCAAGTATTACCACTTTGTGATGGATTTTCCATTTCTCATTATGACTATGTCATGGATCTGTTGACACGTTTTAATATGGTTGATAGCAAGCCTTGAGATAATCATTTTCAATCTAGAGTGAAGCTTACTAAAATATATCAAACACTCACAATAAATGCTACACTTTAACGACAATTGGTCCACAATCTTATTTATCTTACTCATAGTCGACCTAACATTTCCTTTATTTTTACAGTGGTTTCTCGGTTCATGAAAGATCCCAAAGAAATCCACTAGAAAGTAGTCAAACATTTGTTTTTCTGTCTGAAGGGTACCACTCATTTTGGTATCAAGTATTTTTGAAGTTCATATTTTCTAGTTGAATAGACTGACTCCAACTAGGCTGGCAATGGTGATGATCGAAATTCAAATTATGGATATGTGTTTCTCTATAGAGTTGGACCTTTTGGTGTGTTCGTGAAAGACACAAGGTAGTCTCCTTGTTGAATGAAAATGAATAATATTGTGGAAACAGTCACGAAGGTACTGAAGTCATATCGATTTGCCAACTTTTGGGAGATCGTGACCTTCCTATTCATACCTCGACTATAATATACTATGATAACCAAAGTACCATAAAGGTTGATGAAAATCATGTTTCCCACCGTAAGATGAATCATGTTGAGATCCATGTTCACTACTTGAGATAGTTGGTTCATGAGAATGTTGTCTCTCTTGAATATTGCAAAAACAAATATCAAGTTGTTGACATCTTCATGAAACATTTATTTGAAGATAGATTTATCAATATTTTCATGATGCATGGGATTTAGTAAGTTTCAATTATGGGGGGGTGTTATAGTTATGTAGTTTCACCTCCTGAAACTCCAGAGTTGTGTGTTTATGAGTGGTGTTGTAACATCAAGTATTGATGGTTCATCACACATCTCTAGGTTTCAGTCGATTGAGAGGTCGACCTACATATGGATATAGTCATTCGATATGTGGCAGTTCAATCACCTACATTTGGATATAGTCATTCAATATTGAGAGGTCGGCCTACATCTATTCAATCACTTAACTGAAGACTAGTTGACTAGTTAACTCAACTAGGTGGCAGTTCACTCCTGTAACTGCCTGAGAGACTAAAATAGGTGGCAATTCACTCCCGTAACTGTTGGTGTGTGTCCATATCACTCTAGACCACCACTATGGTGCATTGGTTCACCTTAAGTTGAAATCATTGAGTTATACAGAGTATATCATGTGTAAATTATTCACTATTCACAATGGTTAATGAGAGTTCTTTCATTATTTCTCTCCTTCTTCTTCTTTCTCAAATTATCTTTGAAAATGTGTGTATTATTGTTTAGATAGATTTATTATTTGTAGGTTCAACACATTTCCATGGTATCAGAGCCGACGGACTGCTAAGAAAAAGCTACACCAAAATGTTTTGCAGGTACAAAAGATTGAAGATAACAGAAATATGGAATTCCAAAAAAGAATTCATTCTTACACCTTACAACTATTTTGCATGGAAGGAGAAAATAGACATACATATCCAATCCAGAGGGTTGTATAGGTTAACCATGAATACATATAAAAAACCAACATCAACCATAGAAAAATCCAAGTACTTAAATCGCATGGATGAGGCACTTGGAACCATTTGCAGTCTTATCTCTCCCAATCTCCTTTTTCACATATCTTCCTGGAAGACTCCCAATGAATCTTAGAAAATATTGTAAGGTCTCTTTGGAAAATAGGATTATATGAGGGGACACATGCTGGAGGTGGAGATGCTCACATTGGATCCAAAAAGATTCGACAATATCCAAGATTTCTTTATAAATTTCAAGGATTTACTGACAAAACTCAAAGCTTGTAGGGTTGATAAATTGACAGAGAAGAAACAAATGGTTCTCACCATTCTCTCCAACATTGGTCCTGAATTTTCTATATTCATATCTACATTCCATACTATCAAATTCACCTCTGGAGCCACCTGGAAGATGCCTTCTCTTGAGGACTTTATTGAATCCTTGACACAAGAGAAAACCAAGCTCATCAACATGGGCGCAATCAAAGGCCCAAGGTTGCATGAACTCACTATGCATGATGGCAGCCACAAATATCATAAATCTAAATATAAATATAAGAGGAATTCTCATGCACATATGAAGAAGGAAGGGTACACAAAACCCTTCACCGATGCCTCTGGATCCAAAGGAGAAAATGAAAGAAAAGGAGAGAAATGCAATAACTGTCACAAAGGATTCCATTCGGAATCTGCATGCATGAAAACCAAAATAGAGATGATGTCTCAGATACTTCAGAAAAACAACCTTGGATATCACATCCCCGAGGATGCAAATAAGAAGAAGCTAGAAGATCTGAATTTCAAGAAAGGAAATTCTAGCCATGCCTTGATTTCCATCAACTCCTCTCTCGATGCTTGGATCATAGATTCAGGAGCATCACATCACATGGCTTCCTCAGAAGCATTCTATTCTTCATTAGATTCATGCAAAGGTCCTCCTATTATGATGGGGGACAACTCTTCTGTCGAAGTCACCGAAAAAGGAAGGATTGAACTCACCAACGAAAGTTTCGAGAATGTGTTACATGTTCCCAAAATTTTTGTCAACCTTCTCTCCATGTATCAGATGACGAATTTTGGCACCAGAAAGAGAGTCGTATTCATACAAAATTTTGTGGACATCTATGACATGCAAACAAACTCTAGGGTTGCTACCAGTGAGGTAAATCATCAGTCTAGATTTTATATTTTTTCTGAATTCATTAAACCTGATTTTTCTTTACTTCTTACTCATGCTAATGAAAGTAGTAGGATATGGCACGAAACATTTGGACATTTGAATTTTAGATACATGAAACAACTTAGAAAGCATAGATTAGTTTATGGTCTACCAAACATCCATTTATCCAAGGGAGTATGTGAGGGATGTGTTCTCGGAAAGCACCCTCAAGATAAATTAGACAAGGGAAAGTCTCAGTATTATAGCAAGATTTTCCTCACCATTGCTATCCTGCACAGAGGGCCTTTTTTCCATTTTCCTATGCAGACTTATCAACCCCTTTTTTTGATAAATATAGAGCCAAAACATATATTTTTCCACATATACACTCCCTAACTGCTTTGCAAGATGCGTATACGCTTGATGCTCCACTACAACTCACGTATATCGGGATTTGTGCAAGAAAATACAAAATGAGGTCGGGTTTACATGTCATGACATAAGATATCTAATATTTGGCCTTCCATATACTAGAAACATTCTGACTCGGCCCTTCAGTTGCATTTTGGAGGCTATAAGAGAACAATTTCGAGTTATGGAAAAAGAGAGAGAAAGCATTCAACTTTGAGAGAAAAGTTACTCTGGAGAAATTACTTCATATTGAGTCTGCATCCCTTGGTCCATCAAGCCTGAAGATAGTGTTCAACCCCCAAGCTCTTCCCTTATTACCAAAAGAATCTATTTATCTCTTTGTTATGAGCTTGCCTTTGGTGGAGGATTGAAGTGGTGGAGACCCAGTTGGAAGGAACTTGGTTTCTTGGTTTAAAACTGTGCCGACACGGAAGTCTGTAATGTTGATGCTTCTATTGATCAATTATTAATAGAAATACTCCTTTCCCGTCCAATCAATATCTTGCGAATGTATGATTATTATCCATGGGCATGTTTGTAATGTTTATTAATAGATTGTGCTATCTGATGTGCTAAATCATTTTATATATTGTCACTATATACTGGCATCACTTGTTTGTTGAGAACTTCTTGAAGGTGTCAGGATTTGGGTCAAAGTGCTCAATGGTGGAACGACATCAAATGATTGGATTGAGGTAGGATTCTTCCTCGTATTACACATTAGTTTATATAGTGCATGTTGGAATTGAGTTGATTTCTGTAGTCATACCTGTTTGTTGTTGTTTACCCTTGGCCATAGAGATTTTTTCCCATGTAACAGAAATGGCGACTCCACTGGGGAGAGATATTCCTTCTAAGGGTTGAAGTATTTTTCCTTCGTACGTTGCTCTTTTGCCTTTGTATTTTCTGTCGTATCATAGTTGGACAGAGTCTGTTCACTCTGGGTCTAAGTTTTCAGCCTTTTTACCTTGCCTAGCATTTTTTTAAAAGATATACGCCCTCTTTGCCTTGACAACCACGAGTATACACCTATTGTCCCACTACAAGAGGCGTATATACACCCTTTTCTCTTGAACATGAGTGTATACCACTTCCCCCTTGCTTGTTTGCTTGGTTTAGTGACTATTGGGTAGGTTTTGAGGATCACAGAGCCTTCTTGGGTATTTGTGGTACCTGTTGAGATTATCTAGGATGAAAGGAAACCTTTTTGGAGTTGAATTTTTTGGCGACATCTTTCTCTTTGTTTTTCATTTTTTATTTGTCCTTGGTAGTTGGGTTGTCTTCTTAGCTACTTGGAATTATGCTTGACTGATTGATTTTATACACAGTAGAAGTTATATATCAAGTCGCTTATCAGTCCATGCATTTTATTTTTAAATATATTGAAAATACACAAAACTAGGCATTTTGCATTGGTTGGTATCTTTGTCTTTGAACCTTTACCATTAGCTTAGCACATTTAGCGAAATATTGCATTTTACTTCTGAGTTGCAGAATTAAAATTGAAGATTGCACTATTTTCATTTAGCATATCATTCACAGAAAAGTTAAAGTTAGGCTTTGCATTATATCTATTTTTATTCTTATGCAGAGTCATAACACCATAACTTTCATTTACATACCTCTTTGAGTAATCACAGGCAATAAAATTTACACTTTAAACTAAAATTGATTAGTCATGGTTTTATTTTTTAGGGTGCACAAACTAGCCTAGGATTTAGTGCCTTGGAATAGGATTTTGTGAGTAAACTTCTCCAAGGCAATTAAATCAACTTATGTGTCTGAGAAAAGAAGTTGAGAAATCCATTATATAATTGGTAATATCAGGAGGCTTCGCTCACATCAGATTTAATCACGAGGTCACATGAAGTTAGTTGAAGGGATAACCCCTAGATACTCACCTAGTGTCAGAGATATTTTTGTGGATTTATTCGTATTTGGGGATCTTTCTAGTGCCCATACCTCTGTGAGAAACGGTACTTTCAAGGTTTTGGGCTTTGCTACCCTGCCCATACAGTGATCTGGACTTACGACTTCTTGCGTGTGCATCGGTTATACAATGGATTATTAGTTGCTTGACTTAGGTTTCTCATAGGTTACTTGTAGGGGTTATTCTTCTTGTATCCTGAGTCAGATAGGGGTCAGACAACACACAACCTTTATGGAGGATTACCTCTCTAGGGGGGTTTGACCGACTAGTTGTTAATCCTATGAAGGCCCTTATAACTTATTCTATTACCTCCAAACTTTAGCAGGGAGTCTCAGGTCCCTCCTAGATGAGCCATACCTTCTTTAGCGAGGGAGGCCACTCAGCCACTTTATCCCGTTTGCATGCATTTTGGCCATTTGAATTTTTCGTATGCTCTTTGATTGTTAGTTGACCATAGGATTTCATGCTAGGTATTTTTTATCATGGATAGTGGAGTTCCTTTTGATCCCTTGTTTACTACTTCCCCCCCCCATGACATTCATAGGGGAAAATCCATTTGTTTTTTATAATGGTATGCAGAACTATAATGCTTAGTCCACACCTTGGGTCTCTAGCCATTTTTATGTTGATATTCCTTCCCCCATGCAACCCTCTCCCTGGCCCACATATATGAATCCTAGCATTGGACCCGGGGGCACCATGGCTCTGATGACTACTTCTTCATTTGATATGAGTCGTGTCCCCATGGGAGGATGGAACCATCCTCCCTACGGATCCAACACTAGCTATGCTATTTCAGGAGACATTACTCATATGGGTTCCTATCCCACTTATTACCCCCCACCCATGTATCTTTCATCTGCCATGTCAGTTCCTTCGAACACTTTTTCCATGACAGGTCCTCAAGTAACCCCAGGTTTTCCCTACGAGGAGAATCAATTTTATAATTCAGGATACCCTCTTTATGGAACCCCTTCACAAGGGGGAAACATATATCCTCACTCGAATAATCCTTATCCAACCTCGGCCTCTCCAAAAACCCCAGTGACGATGCCTGTCCAAACCTCATCAGACCATTTTGGCGTGAACTAACACCTTACCGGGCTAGGGAAAGGGGTATACCAAGATCCTGCATTGCTTGCAATTTTTCATAATCAGTCTCTCCCCGAACTATGGACTCAAATGCCACAATCAATCCCCAGTCAATATCATTCATACTGGTGCTCCATCTCCAACCTCTACTAGTCATGTCAAAGATGATTCGACTTATTATACCAACTACGTCGACAAATTGCCCCCAACCTCTACCAATTATGTTGGGGGCACTATTCGTTTTTCTCTGAATCATAGTCATGTCACGCCTCCCACTTCTATTCATCATACGGGAGACAACTCTTTGTCCCCTAATAGTTACATCGATAAGCCCAGCCGCATCATATGTAAGCCTAAATTCTTTTGCAGGACTTGCGAAGGAAGTCACCTTACTTGTTTGTGTCCAATTACTGTCAAGATACCCGAAGCATGGGGTTCACCCAAGAGCCCTTCAAATTCTGAGGCATCTACGGTTTCTCTTCACAACACTCCTCCCTTAATCATCTCGGTGGTTCCATCGACACAATCTTCTCCCGAGCTCACCCCCTTTGTTAAGGGTGAAGCATCTCTTGCCCCCACTACTATGCATCCTCTTCAACCTATAATTGAAGAAGTGGCCACACCAGTGAAATATCTAGTCAACCCTACTCTCCCTAAAGAGAATGACACACCTTTCATACATGTCATCAAAATTCCACACCCTCCCCCTTATGAACGAGAGAGATTTATTCTTCCCATGAATGTTCTCCCTCCAAGTCCTGATGAGGTTCCTTTTGATTGGGATGACCTGATGGGACATCCCATTCCCCCACCTATGTATTTTCCATTAAGAGACACTATTTGAACCATCACAGAGACTGTATCATCCATTAGTACCTTCTCCTCCTTGACATGGAAAGCCTTGGGTTTTCCCAAGCTATTGTGAGCTATCTGCAGGACACTGACTCCCAAAACATGAGTCTTAGTTAAGCTCTTTCTTGACTCGTTACTACAAATTGAAAATATCATTGAGTGATTTGTCGCTTTCACACTCGTTAAAATTGGATTTGAAAGATCATGAGTCTTAGTTAAGCTCTTTTATGACTCGCTATCAAAAATGGAAAAGATCGTCGAGTGAACTTGTCTTCTTCACACTCATAAATTGGATTTGAAAAGATGTTTATTTGGCACAAGTTTACCTCTTTTTCACACCAAGTAGACTAAAAGATATAAAAAATGACATTTTTTGGCGTTAAATTGTGATTGCATCTCATGCCCTTGCTTGCAGTATTAAGCCTTTAGCCGGTTCGCGCTTTGCATTATAAACCATGGCCCAAGCAGTTTGCATCCTCAACCAAGCAGAGCCTTTTCTATATCCTTCACAATTTGACACCCTATACCCTAGAGGGAACATCACCCCGAGTGTCCATCTCTCACATGCATTTCCTTGCATTGAGCATAGGTATGTTCCACTACTGGAACTATTTTTTATTACTTGCGATACTCGTTCCCTCCTCTGTATCATAGCATTCAATTGTTATGAAAAAAAAAATACAGGCGAGAAGGGAGTACTATATTGTAATTGGCAGTAGTCGTGTCGCCTTTGAACAAAGCACAAAGTTATTGAGTCCTTGCATCATCACAATTTTGGGTTTAGCATGGCCTTAGGAAGTTGATCTCGTTACATAATTTTCTCTACCGACTGGTTAATCTTCTAGCCACTATAGAGAGCATTATGGATGCCTCATGCATCTAATTGTCAAATCATTAAGTCTATGCTACCAGATTCCACCGTATGTCTCATGCTCTTTTTCAAAGGAAGTCTATCAACCTGTGTCGACCACTCCTCAGAAATATTGACTTTGAATGTCGACCATACCCTCAGTTTGTATCAGAATCACATGATACTTTGGTCTTATGATGCACCCTGACCCTACTTTCATCAGTCGTAGGTCACCTTGAACCCAGCAATTGACATTTCATCATGGGTTGATTGACTAGGTGGTTTCTCTTTTGTTTTACGGTAGGACATCTATTCACACTTTGGGATTCATGTAGTGTCTTGGATTCCATTAGACTTATTGGTGGTTTCCTCGCCTTTGTCAACATTTTACATCATTGGCAGCTATTCAGGGGGTCTTTTTTGTGTATCACTTTCATTTGGCACACACGAAAGATGCACAGGGTCATTGGTTCATGAACATGATCTTCATCTGATCTCCACCAAATCATGAAGCCTCTTCTTTTCTCCTCGTGTAGACTGATGAGAGATTCCTTAATGCTCTCCTTTCAGAAGGTCTCTTTCCATCGACTTCAGCTCATGTATTCTGGATACAAGACTTAGAGTTTTATGAGTACCTTGAGGTTTGCAATCATTAGTGGTAGACTCTCTCGCCATTGACAGATGGGAATACATCAATGTCTCCTGATCAATGGATCTCTCAAATGTTCGACACCAACTCCTTCATTCACATTTGTAGAGATGTACTCAGTGCCTTGATACCTAATTTCATCATTGGTAGGTTGTCTCGCATTTGTTAACGGTATACCTCAATGACTAGAAATCAAACGATGTCTCATCGTGTTCAACCTCAACTCATTTATTCACATGATGTAGACTTGCACCATTGGCGGATTGTATTGAAGACTTGAAGACATCACTTTGTAGACACATATTTCCTGAGATGTTGCTTCCATTTCATCGGACCAGTACCTATTTGATTTCAACGATCATGGTAGATTAGATTGTACTCCATGGTATATAGATATCTTCAGATTGATTTTGAGATTGGTTTCACTGGGCCTTGTTCGTGACTATGAAAGCTATTGGCATGTAACCACATTTATATTTTCCTACTCATGGCCATGAACACTGGTTGGTATATTTTCCACATGGATCTGCATTGTATTTTGGTAGCCATGTATGCAAAGTTAGTACATAATGTAATGAGCAATTGAGTTCGTCCAGCTGGTTCTCTACCACTCCACTTCTGGGTTATTTATAATTTATTTCGGCCATCACAGATACTCCTCTGATCTCACACATTATGGGGCATATTTTATAGCAAGGTTTGCCTCACCATTGCTATCTTGCATAGAGGGAATTTTTTTCATTTTCCTATGCAGACTTATCAACTCCTTTTTTGATAAATCTAGAGCCAAAACATATATTTTTCCACATATAAACTCCCTAACGGCTTTGCAAGATGCGTATACGCTTGATGCTCCACTAAAGCTCACGCATATCGGGATTTGTGCTAGAAAATACAAAATGAGGTCGGGTTTACATGTCACAACAGAAGATCTCTGATCTTTGGCCTTCCATATACTAGAAATGTTCTGACTCAACCCTTCAGTTGCATTCTGGAGGCTATAAGAGGACAATTTCAAGCTATGGAAAAAGAGAGAGAAAGCATTCAACTTTGAGAGCAAAGTTACTTTGGAGAAATTACTTCATATTGAGTCTTCATCCCTTGGTCCCTCAAGTTTGAACACAGTGTTCATCCCCCAAGCTCTTCCCTTATTTCCAAGAGAATATCTTTATCTCTTTTCTATGAGCTTGCCTTTGGTGGAGGATTGAAGTGGTGGAGACCCAGTTGGAAGGAACTTGGTTTCTTGGTTTCAAACCGTGCCAACACAAAAGTCTATAATGTTGATGCTTCTGTTGATCAATTATTAATAGAAATACTCCTTTCCCATACAATCAATATCTTGCGAATATATGATTATTATCCATGGGCATGTTTGTAATGTTTATTAATGGATTGTGATATCTGATGTGCTAACTCACTTTATATATTGTCACTATATACTTTCATCGCTTGTTTGTTGAGAACTTCTTGTAGGTGTAAGGATTTGTGTCAAAGTGCTCAACGGTGGAACGACATCAAATGATTGGATTGAGGTAGGCGTATTCCTTGTATTGCACATTAGTTTATATAACCCATGTTGGAATTGAGTTGATTTCTACAGTCATACCTGTCTATTGTGGTTTACCCTTGGCCATAGAGAGTTTTTCCCTTGTAACGCTCACCGAGATTCTGCACCTTTAGATCTGATCCACAATGACCTCATGGGTCATTTTCCGCATCCATCGATCAACAAAGAAAGGTTTTTTCTCATTTTTGTTGACAATTTCTCATCTTTTACATGGATCTACTTTCTCAGGCAAAAATCCGAGGTCTTTCAACACCTCAAAGATTTCAAAGCTTTGGTTGAGACATAGTCCGGCAAGAACATCAAAGTCCTCCAAATTGATAATAGGGGAGAGTATGTAAATCATGAGATCCATAATATTTTCCATGAGGTAGGGTTTCAGTTGCAGCATATAGTTCCCTACACTCCGCAACAAAACGAAGTTGTTGAGCGGAAAGACAGATCTCTAAAGGAGATGGCATCTTGCATGTTGCATGCAAAGTCACTACCACAAAGTCTATGGGAAGAAGCACTTAACTATGCAACATACATACAAAATAGATCTCCACATAGATCTGTCAAGGATAATACCCCCTATGAGGCTTGGAGCAGTCTCAAACTGGAAGTGACCCACTCTCGCATTTTTGGTTCTTGTGCATGGGCCTGGATTCCCTCTGAAAAGAGGAAGGCACTTGATCCATAGAGAACTGAGTGAATTTTTGTTGGATACCTTAACAGTGTGAAGGGATATCGGCTTATTGATATTTCCTCGAACCAGCTCATCATTGAGCGTAGTGTCCAATTCGAGGAAAGTGTCTCGCATGTACCTCAGCAGCCGCATGCAGACACCTTCACTCTTCCAGCTGTCCGAGATGATGAGAATGCACATGAAAACTCTTCTTCATACAAGAGTTATGATTCAGAGGACTCAAAGGATTCAGATTCATATTCAGAGTCAGTACAGTTAGATTTAGAGTCAGAGCATCCAGATGCATTTGCAAAGCCAGAGCAGAGGCCCAAGTGGGCATAGACTACACTTCAGGATGCATGGGATCTCGTAGGTGATACAACCGATACTAGGAGGACTCGATCTGATTTCAAGGAGCCTCCTATTGCACTCACTTCCACTGAGCCATTTCCTTCCAGGCATATTTTCTTGGTTCAGTCTTTAGATCCATATTCTTCTGGCGAGGCTGTTGGAAATCCCTTTTGGGAATCCACCATGAAGGAGGAGTACGATTCCCTCCTCGAGAACCAGACTTGGGATATGTTTCCCCTTCCTTTTGGCAGGAAACTTGTCATATGTAGATGGGTCTACAAGACCAAGAGTGCAACAGATGGATAGATTAATAGATACAAATCCAGGCTTGTCGCCAAAGGTTTTCAGCAGGTTCATGGTATTGACTATGATGATACCTTCGCTCCAGTAGCAAATATGGATTCCATACGATTGGCACTTTCCATTGCGACAACCAAGTGATGGGAAGTCCATAAGATGGATGTTAAGAATGCATTTCTTCATGGTGATCTCTATGAGGAGATCTACATGCAGCAGCCCCAGGGATTTATGTAGGACTAATATTTGGTCCGTCGACTGAAGAAGTCACTTTATGGACTCAAATAGGCTCTGAGGGAATGGTATGCCAATATGGACTCCTACGTGTTGTCATAGAACTTTGTATGTTTTAAATCAGACCTGAATCTATACATGCTCAGGATGACTAATTCACTTCTACTTTTAGTTATGTATGTCGATGATTTTCTGATCACCGGTTGCTCGACTTCAGTTATTGCTATAGTCAAGAGGATTCTTCATGATATGTTTTTGGTGACGGAAATGGGTCCTCTACACTTATTCCTTAGAATTGAGATCAATCAAGATGCATCAGGCATCAAACTATCTCAAGCCAAGTATGTACGAGATCTCCTTGAGAGATTTCACATGACAGACTGCAAGTCTACTCCGACACCTTTCCTATCTGGAGTCAAACTTGAAGATGGTGGGGAGTCTCTATTGTTTGACAACACACTATATAGATAGCTAGTGAGGAGCGTGTTGTATCTCACACACTCCAGAACAGACCTCTCATATGCATTTGGCACAATTTCCAGGTTCATGCAGGAGCCGCATGAGCTACATTGGAAAGATGCAAAGTGTATCCTTCGATACGTACAAGGCACCATCACCTTTGGGATTCATTATGCAACATAATATACATTAGATCTCATTGGGTTTATTTATTCTAACTGGGTTGGTGATAGAATTCATCGCAAGTCCACATCTGGTTACTCACTCAGTCTTGATTCTGGGCCTATATGTTGGTCAAGCAAGAAGCAATCTTCCATTGCTCTATATTTAGATGAGGTAGAGTACAGAGGGTTAGTTAACATAACCATTCAGGCTATGTGGATACAACATTTTCTCACTGAGTTGGGCATTCAGTTTCATTGGTTGATCATCATTTAATGTGACAACCAGAGCACTCGAAAGTTCTGCAGAGATCCAGTTCAAAGGCAGCGGACGAAGCACATCAATATGTACATGCACTACATCCTGGACTTAGTACACGAGGGAATCATCGGCCTACAATTCTTTCCTTTAGCAGAACAAACGACATAAATTTTCACCAAGACCTTCACTGAGAAAAAACTCCAGTCTCTGTGAGGTTGTCACACACCCACTACCATAATCAAATTTTCATTGATTTCTGCAGAATCAGAGCC
>JASDQU010174032.1:5585-20793 GCA_032191745.1 Picea mariana | reverse complement strand
GAAACTTTCTTTTATGTAGTTGTCTGATATTTCTTCTCTGCAATGCCACAGGTCTGATCAAAATTGGATGTGCCAAGTGGAATTTACGGTAACTTCCCCACAACTTGTCGATTTTTTTCCTTTCCAGGAGATCTCACTTGTATAGCGTTCCGCGCCCAAAATAATTGATATAAAATTATGAAACTCGCACTAGAAATACTACAGACTGTCCAAAATGCAATGAAACTAGTCCCACTCATTGTGGATACTCTAGGAAGAAGTTATAATTTTTTTACGTAGAACACCTTCTTGAGACTAGTCAATAGGACTAGTCAGATACCCTATCTTACACAAGGTGTATCTACCAATTTAAGATGACTCAGAAGCTAAAATTTTTACCACAGATAGAGTTATAATTTATTTAAATAGCCTCCGATGTTCAAGGTATGAAACATTACAAAAAAGTTTTTATAGCACAAATGCCGCAATGACTGAGTTCAGGATGATTCCAGAACCCTATCGTGTATAGGTTGTATCTCTGAAAGTATAAGGCCTCAGGAGCTGAATTTTGAACCCAACGTACCTTGATCCATCTACTAAATATCCTCCAAGTTGTTCCTTATGAAACATTGTAGAAAAAAATTTATAGTGAAAATTCCAAGGTGTCTCAGATGAGGCAGCGAAACCCCAAGACCTTGAGCTCTGATACCATATGTTAAGAACCAAACATCAATATAGCATAGAAAAACCTTAGAAAAAGTACTCAACGCCTTGAAAAAGAGATAATTTTAGATAATAAGCCTCTTCGAGGGGGCAACCTCCTTTTACCCCACTTAAATGTTCAAGTACAAGATTATTCAAAATGAAAATGTCTCCTTGGTATATATAGGAGACTAGGAGGTATAATTACAACTAATGGCCTAAAGCTGACATAAATAAAATAACATTACTAATATAATAGGCCCCAATTAAGGGGTAATGAGCCAATATTAGGGCTTAACATAAGAAGCAAGATCTGAAAGCTTTGTGCTCTAAGAAAGGTAAAAGTGAGAATTTATTATTAAAAGAGGGAAGATATGCAAGCTCTGTGCTCTGATAAAGGTAAAAATAGTAAAAATTTTGTAGAACTAAGATAAGTGGAAATTTTTGTTTCTAGTGTATGGATCTAAGTATGTTTAATAAAATTTGTCCTAGTTTGAAAACTAGGGTATTGATAGACGAAAGAATATTTGATATTAATAGATCTTACAAGAATAGTGAAAGATATGTTATACCTATGCATATAAAGAATGTTTGGACTAACGAATGGATGCAGGATCCCGAAAATAATTTATTGCAGGTTAGCTCCTATGATCCTAGTGCCTAGTACAAAAGAGGTTGGGGATCATTTAAAAGAAAGAGAGGATTAATCCACTATTACAGTTGCAGAAAACTGGGACATCTTTCTAAAGAATGCCCTGGGAGAAGACCTAGTTGTCTTTGTTGCAAAGCTATGGACCATGAAGTGTTGGATTGCCCCCGAATGATTTCTAAGCTTGAAGGAATGAATCTGAAGCAAGAAAACCCTAAGGCAGCTCCAGAGGCTATAGCAGAACCCCGGGAAGAATCAGAGAAAATATTGCTACAAATGAGAGAAACCTTGAATGGCCATCGACATGTCAGATTATCAGAGATCTTCTAAGGAAAAGAATGCATTGAAGAAAGAATAGGATACTTCGACATTGACTATGTTCTAGATGAAGAAACACGGGTGAATATCATGACAGAGAGAACTTGGGAAGCTATAGGGAGGCCTGTTATGATTCCTTCATTAGGAGGACTAGGGTTATTCAGAGGAAAAATGGTAAACTTGTGTGGAAGGCTCGCTCAGATACCTATGACCGTCAATGGAACTTCGACAGAGGAAGATGTTGATATTATTAAATTTGTTGAAGACCGTGGCCCATTTGCCATGTTAATAGGAAAACCTTGTATTGACAAAGATCAAGTCAGATGAAAGAAAGAAGAAGAAGTCTTGGAGCAGAAGAAACAAGAGTTAAAATATTTCATGACCAGGAGGATCGCACACTTGATCAAAGAATAGGAGAGTCTATCGAAGCTATTTAACACTAGAAACCCAGATTTCGAAGCTGCAAGAACATTAGAAGACTCACAGGAGACTCAAGTACCTATCTCGGATAAAGAAGAGGTGTTACCCCTGAGTCCTAAGAGAGAATCTCAACAACGCAAAGTAACTAAAGCCATAGAAGATAAGAATCAGAATGGAAAATGAACTACAAAGACGAAGCTCACTGGAAAGAAGGCTAGGAAGCAAAGTAAGAAGAGAGCTAAGTTGCAGAAGGTTCCATAAGGAACTCCATAGACATAAAATTTGCAGAATTGGAGCTTCGCCGAGATATCAGAACAACGACACATGGCACTTCGCCATGGCGAAGCAATATAGCCATTGGGGATATTATAACCATTTGATCGATGCTCCGAATGGGCAAAAATGCAATAAAGGTCCATCATCATACCGTTAAACCGTGCCATAATGGATAGAACAAGAGTTAATGGAGTCTCATAATCGTTGCAAATGAACCGTTTCCGCGTTGACTACTTATCCCATCGCGCCATGCATGGAGAACACTTTTGATAAATGAGAATTTGAAGCCTGCAGACTAAGAGAATTGTATACAGTGATCATTGCACTATTGTTGTTTGTTCTAGTACCGTATCTAAGATCATCATGACCCCAATAATTTTAATCTCGACTGCGTATGTCCGATGAGCTCACCGCAGTTGAAGAATCAGTAATAGAAGTTCTCCTCGACTTAATGACTGAAAGATTCATGTCAGAGAGAAGAGTATCTATAGGTGTACAAGCATCTTCGACAAGAGGACTGTCGGCCTCTCCATCTAGTTTTCAATCCAGTCCATCCTGGCCAATAGATGAAAAGTGAACTAAGCACAGAGACGATCTTGCGAATGCCAAGCTGATTCCGAGTATTTTACCTGCCTATTTACCACCCCTGAGAAGCGCAATCAATCGAGACAGTGTGCCCAAAGAATTTGAGTACGACTTGGTCACTGCGTACCTGTCGAAAGGGATACACCCAGTTTGCGCAGACCAAGATAAGATTGCAATGTTGAAGTTTGATGACTTCAACCTCGACGATAGTAAGGTGTACAACATGCTCTCCCCACACAAGTATCTGACCATAACCAAGGGAAAGAACTCGAAGAACATCCCCCAGTCATGGACCATGAACCTCGCGCATTCCACACTTCTCAATGTCATGAAGATTCCTCACTTTGGTAGGCACCAAGAAGTGAACGCATGGTAGATATTTGTGGTTGAACCACCGCATCACAGTGGATATGACATTGATCAATCGGATCACAGGGCTAAGCATGAAAGGCCCTAACCCACAGGATTTCTATCCTAGGAAAACCATGGATCGCACTCTTGCGTGAAATATTAAAGACACCTACGGAGATGTCGATAAAGGAACGTGAGGCTACAAGGTAGACTCTATTCAGAGTAGCGCAGTGCACCTATCCTATCAATTGATCGTAGGAAAGTTAGTTTGCAAGAAACGACCCACCCAAGTGATTGGATTTGTAGTCAACCTCACAGGAAAGTGTGTGGAGGGCCTACAAATGAATTGGGCAAAGTACCTCGTAAACCAGCTGGAACTAGACTGTAGGGAAGTGCAAGACCACGGATATGAGTTCCACTTCAATTGTCTTCTCATCTTGATCACTTTTATCGCATGGTATACGCCGGAAGGTGCGACCTTCCCGGACATCGAGCCCTTTGAACCTATAGCCATGAAGTTCAGTACACTATGGTAGTCCAATGACATGAAAAAGCAATGGCAAACAAATGTCGTCTTCCACACTTATTACAACCAGCTGAAGACATCCATCTAGTTTGAGCCTCATATAACCCCGAACACTCTCAACAGGTTCAAGCCATTGATGAAATTCAGTGTGGACCACCATTTCATCTATATCACAGCGCACGTTGATGGGCATAAAAAACAACTGCATTCATACTACAAGCTGATGGCGAAAGACTTAGAAGAGATTACTAAGGAATGGTTTGCGGACCTCCTCATCCCAGCAGACCCCACGGAGCTATCTGATATTGACAGTCCAGAAGCAGTGCACAATACACTTGGACCGAGCAAGACCAAGAAAAATGAAGAACCTCAAGATGTAAGCAGTACCTTGGTGAGGTTATGGCGAAGAGATAGATGGCGCAAAAGTTGAATAGAATAAAGGCGAGGTTACACTGCCTAGAGATGAGGAGGACCCCTCAAAGAAAAGGAAGGTTTCCCCTCCGAAACCTTCTTCAAGAAAGAAATCAAAAGAAACCAGGACCAAATTTGAGACCACCTTCACCTCAGATGACTTCGACT
This sequence comes from Picea mariana, assembly GCA_032191745.1. Classification (NCBI taxonomy): domain Eukaryota; kingdom Viridiplantae; phylum Streptophyta; class Pinopsida; order Pinales; family Pinaceae; genus Picea; species Picea mariana. The sequence goes on along the minus strand of JASDQU010174032.1, from coordinate 16,408 downwards.
TCATCGTTGCAGCACTCAACAATGCTTCATTGGAGATAGAAAAGAAGCAAGAATCTAAGCAACAGGAGGTGTTCAATCGGATCAAGTTTCAAAATCAAGGAGTGCAGTAGGCACTACAGTCCAGCCGCACAGTTTCCACTGCGCCTCTGCCATGGAAAACACCAGAACTAGGAGATGAGCCAGCTCAACTCCACCGGATTGCTGATATAGTCGAATCTCGCCTTCGACGAGCATAGGAGGAGACATCGCAAGCCACCCAGGCTTTAGCACAAGTACAAGGAGTCCTTTAAGAGCAACGCAGTACTACAGAACGAGAGAAGCTTGCTCTCCAAGAAAAGTCAAATGAAGAAAAATCCCAGCTGCATAAAGAAAAGGAACAGTTTCTCACAGAGCAACTCGAAGTTAAGGAAATGGTCAACATATCACTTCACTCTGTGACAGTTGTCGAAGTAAAGGCCTAAGAGAGAGTTCCATAGCAAGTGGCACAACTTGAATAAGTGATCCAACAACTCTAGCAACGCAGCGCAGATCTAGAATTACGCAATGTAATCGAGACCCCGCAGGACATAAGGGACCAATGAGAAGCAACGGCCTGTAGCGCAGTTGACAGATTAAAAGCTCTTGCATTGGAATGCAAGCAGTTGAGTAACCACAATGCCCAAACATATGAAAACCTCACTGAGAACCCAGAGTTACAGAAACTGGAGTCGCAACTCCAGGAAGCAAAGCAACACGTAAATACACTATAGGCATAGCTAAAGGCCATGTCGGTTGTAGAAAGAATGAAGAGGTCTCAAGAAAGACACACATCTCTGAAGCAGATCCATATGCTTCAAAGCAAAGTGATGGAAGTCACTCAACGGCTTCAACCTATGCAAGATAAGGCATGCTAGTTGTTTATAGAGGTAGAGATTCGAGGAGTAGAGTTAGACCAGGTTGTCATCGTAGCAGAACAATTCCTAGAAGGGCTAGTGAACAACACAGTAATCCAGGAGTTCGCCGAACAAGAGGCCACAATAAAGCAGCAAGTTGAAGCAGCTCGAGCCAAGCTCGAGGCGTTTGAGGAAGAATTGCTCAGACTAGAGTGACTCAGGACGAGTCACAAGTGAGTGTTGGGGGCCTGTTGGCCCTTGACCAAGTTTTGGGAGTTTCTTGGTCATGTTGACCTATTTTGGAAGTTTGACATCTTGTCAAAGGAGGAGTGCATGATGAGGCGGAGATCACGGGATCTCGACCCACTTTTGGGTCCCTTTTGGGTTTTTGGGATAATGTAATAGGAATGGGATGTCGGCCCATGGGCTTACCCATGTTTAGGTCTATTTTGTATGTATAAATAGAAGGATAGGCAATGTAAGAAGGGAAAGAATAATGCATCTATGTGATGTGATGATATGCTAAGTGCTAGTACAAATTGTAAGGGATTTGTCCATTATTGTAAGAGACTTGCAGAGCTAAGTGTAGGTCCTTGTAGCAGATTGTAGATGGATTAGTGTTGTAACACAAGGAAAAAGGATCTAACGAGCTGCACAGATCTTTTGTCCTATGCGGAGTAAGGGTTTTGAAATCTTTGTGCTTGTAACCGATTGACTGAAGACAATAAATAAGAAGTGTTGGTGGATGTAGCCCCAGGATGGGGGTGAACCACATAAAGACTGTGTTATATGCTTTGTGCTTTGTCTTGATGTGTTCACATGTTATTTGCTAAGTGCTTTGATATGTTTAGATAGATCTACTTCTTATTTGTGCTTATGATATGTGAGAATATTAGATCTGATCAAGATAGTCATGCTTAGTGCTTGATATGCTCATTATGATCCATTTATATGCTAACTGTTTAAATACTGTAGATTAGTGTGAATGCTGCGAAGCTCTGTTTTATCAATGAAGTGAATAGTGATTGTATATCAAGGGACTGAAAGTTCTAAGAGCTGTATTAAGTGTTATAATCACATATTTGTGTCCCATCTAAGGTTGCAGACACCTGAGTCTTGCAACCACCCCTACCTCTACCTCGGGTGAGACTTCATCTGCTTCACAAGTGTTGCTGAAAGGGTCGATAGTTAGGGCTTTGTTGGTGCGCTATTGTAGCATTGAACCCTAGGTTTTCCCCTGTGCCAACAACCATAATTTTATTTTGGAAAACTTGTTCTAGATTTCAAGGAAATAGCTGGGTAACTATTTCTAGGTTTGGAGGCATCAGTTACTCAACATTAAGAGATTATAAAAGAATCAACTAAAGACCGAATGAAAGGGGTGTAGGTTAGTAAATAGAGGCAGTGAGACTGTGTTCTCTATTATGAATCCCATGGGGAAATTGTAATTTTCTTCGACATGAAAGATTAATTCATGGACTCATGGCTCAATCCTTAGTGGAGGCTTGTGTTTTCTTTCTATTTTCTATGTTAAGATTTCTCTTATTTTCATCTATGTTCTTCAATCTATTACTGTAATTTGCAGCAAGTTTGCAGGTTCTTAAGATGACAATTTGGTACTACATCTACTATCATGTATGTTTTTACATATGTAGATTATTTAATTAAGTGTTTATTTGTTGAATTCACCGAATGTGATCAACTCATGCACTTGATATTTCTTTGTTGGATTCATTATTTAAATTCCCAATAAAATCATTCTTCTTCATCTCAAATCTGCAGAGACTTCCTTACTCTCTGCTAGGCTTGAGATTTATTGTTCCTCTCTTTTTCTCCATCTATCATTATCAAAAATTGTTCTTTGTTGAATGAGACTCCATGCCCAATGGATTAGGTCTCTGATCTTTGAAGTTTCTGTCTTTTTATTCCAGTATGTTGTTATTCTTATTCTCAACTTTGTCTACTCTACTTTGTTTATCATTCAAATATAGTATCTATGCTTAATGATGTTAGTTGTCTCTTAGTGACAATGAGTGACCATTTCCTATTTGTCTTTGAGGGTTCCCCCTCTGGTCCAAGAGATAGCTTGTGGCCCGAACTAGGTTCAAAGATGTCTTGGCATGGTTTCTAAATAGTCGGAAGCCATCTCAAATTATAAAATTCATTTTGGCACCATTGTTGGGGAACAAAGGTTCAAGATTTTTTCCTTGAGATTTTATGAAGATCAGATTTGGTTCTTGAAGGTGAACAAGGATCCAACACAGACTATGTGGTTATTCACCTAGCGACTCCACTATGTTTTCAATCACTTGATTTAAGAATCAACTAAGAAGTGAACCATGTTGACAAAGAAATGAAGGACTATTTTGGAATAGTCAGGTACCAAATGGAAAGCTTCTTTCAAGAAATTTTAGATATGTTAATTGGTCCTCTACTACTATTTTTTATACATTTCAAAAGAAAAAATTTCTATGTTATACATTCAAAAGATCATATTTTCAAAACCTTATATTCTTTCTTGAAAAAAGAAGATTTGGTTTCCTTTTGCATTCCTCAAGAAGATAAGATTCTTATATCGCTGGAGATTTTTTAGAACCAATAGCTTATATACATTTTTCTTTAATACAAGAACAATCTTGTGAAGCACTTAAGAAGGAAGCTTACATATAAGCTCCTGCAATCAGTAATATACCTTTTAATCAGCCTATAAGAATCCATCCATGGGATTTAAATAGATATAGACCTTTGAAGCTTCCATCTTTCCTTCATGATTTTTCTCCTAAGTTCTTCAAATATATTCCTAAATTCAATGGAGAAAGTGGCGTTTCAACAAAAAAACACATGGTAGCCTTTAAAATTTTCACAGACTACTTAGATATTCAACATGATGATGTCTTTATGAGGATTTTTACCTAGTAGGGGAGGTTAGAAGGTGGTTTGGAAATTTGGAAGCTAACTCTATCAACTCTTGGACTGATTTCTATGATCTTTTCCTACACAATTCGGCTGAAAGGAAGTCTCATGATCAATTCCTATTTGAGTTTTATGCTATAAGACAAAGTAATGATGAAATTGTTACAAAATTTAATAGAAGATTTGAAAATTCATATCACAATTTTCCTGTTGATATTCAACCTTTTGAAGTTGTTGCCAAAGTGTATTATGCAATAGCACATCATTTAGATTTGGCCTTTTATCATAGGCAAATGAAGTCTTCAACTTTGCAACAAATGTTTATAGACGTTGAGGAAATTAAAAACAATATATGGGCTTGTCAGAAGCTTCCTAGTCAAACAAAGGATGAAGATCTAAATGCAAAGGAGCAGAGAGAAGAAGATGAACAAAAAAAAATCAAACATGCAAATTTCATGTCAGAAACATATTAATGATTGGGAAACTAATTTTGCATAAATTTTTTAAGAGTTTTTCATGAAGAGGAGAATGAATTTAATGATTATGAATCTTAACAAAATAGTTGTTATGAACATATTAATGAAAATTTTCAAGAAGATCAAGCACATATTTCCTTGTCCTTATATTTAGAAAACTTGAATAACCATGAACCCATATATGATATATATGATTCAGATTCAGATTTTTATACTGAAGATGACCAAATTTCCAAAGAACCTCTTCAACAATTTTTTATGTTGAACCGGTTTATGATGACTATGAGGATTTTTAGGAGAAGACAACAAAATTTAAAGGGATGAGATTTTCATCATCATTTTCTGAAATTTTTAATAAGCACATATATGATGATGATTATGAATTTTATAAAAAAAAAAGTCAACATNATGTGTACATCAAATAAGAAAAAGGCAGGAGACAATATGTTGACTTTTTCTTATTTGATGTACACATGGAAGAATCTTGCTTCATCAAGAAAGTAGACATTGTGTAGCAACAAATTAGTTTTTAGGAACAAAAGGAGGTGGTCCCTCATAGTTTTCAAGATTATGTTGCAGTATATTTGGAGTTTTTTTATCAGTTCAAATCCTCCACCATTGTTTCACTATGCATAAGTGGAATGACCCTATCTCATTAGTGGAACAAAGATCCTAGAAAAGGACTTTAGTTTTTTGAACAAGGATGATAGTCTTATGGATGATTAGGTGGTAATTTTCTATTAGTATGAAGATCCTTTAGTTTTTTGAACAAGGATGATAGTCTTATGGATGATCAGGTGGTAATTTTCTATTAGTATGAAGATCCTCTAGAAGCCGACTTTAAATCACTAGGTTGTATGAGCTCTTTATCATTCTTTCACTATAAGCATGGATCCAAGCTGCTTGTGAATTTTTTGTTATTCATACTATTTTACATGTTGATTATAAATGGTGAAGCAATAGATCATTCAAGAAGTCAATTTCTTTGTTGTTTACACTGGAAGTGTACTTATACTTGATCAAGATGACTGAGCTGATTAAGTAGGAGTGTCGATCCAAAGGACATGTATAGAACATATTGGGTGTCTGGTACAATTCTTCTAGCCATGAAGTGAAGGAAAAAGTTCTGGAATCATCACCAACCATGTTAAATATCAGTCTAGATGCAGTCGCAAATAATGATGCTCAGGAGGCAACATTTCTTTAGGGCCTACCATGTTTCTTTTTTTTGACAGATTGGTGCCAGACATACAAGCAGATGGATCATGTTTTCTCCCATCTATGCATAGATACCCCTTATAATAAATTTCTCAAGGTTGAAGCTAAACAATAATAAGACATTTTTGGGGTATTATCAGTATCGACAATGCCATATTTCATCTTCTTCAAGGATGGAAAGGTCGTAGGTACATTGGAAGACACAAATCCATTAGAATTAGATAATAAAATTTCCAAGTTTTTTGGATCCTTAAGTAATGTGAGAGTAGCTACTCCTAGTATCCTTGGCATGGCTGTTGCATAACAGTTTATGGACAGACGAATTCGGGAATGTTTTTCAAGAAACTGAAGTAGAATTTAAAAATTCCACAACATGTGGTTTTTGCAGGATGGCCGCAATTGGGAGAAGCACTAGCCGATTTGCGAAATTATGAAGGGTTTGAGATATTTTTCCATTCTTCTAAAGGGTATATGCCCATATTTTGTGTGTAGCCGAATTGGTAAAATGCCCAACAAATGGAACACCCAGGAACTGTATGAAAGTGCCAAGGAAAAAATGAAATGGTATATCAGGTGTGTTTTCATTTCTGATGAATTTGAAGAACTACTTCCAAAGTACATATAATTCCTTATGGGTATTGTAGATTCAGACTCTCTACCACAGAATATATCACTAGAAATTTTCTTCAACAACACAACAGTTTGAAGACAATAAAGAAGAAACTAATTAGTAAGGTTTAAGAGGAAGTGTACAAATATTTGTTGGTGATGAGGAAAATTCTTTTAGGAGAAAACAAAGGTCAAATTTACTAGTGATTATCTAGTTGGTCATTTTTATTTGAAGGGCAGTGGGCCTATTAGATATGGAAGGAGAATATGCAGATCTAAGTATTGAAAAAAATTTGAATGCTATTGTGGCTTTGATTCATTTTAGTTAAGTCTAGAAACAATGTACAAAGAACCATTAAGGATCCATCGAGAATGGAGTCATGGTTTCATTAAAAAATTGAACTTCATAGAATTAGCAAAAAAGAAGGAAGAAATAATCTACTGCAACAAATAATTCTAGTTCAGTTAATCCTTCAAGAAAAACCTCAAAGAAAAACAACAGGGACCAAGTGTATTTGATGATAAGTGACTTGGATTCGAAGCCTCAAACTTATGACCCATATTGTCCAAGAGAAACATTTTCCCAATCAGATTTGGGTATTAAGTGCACCTAGTCGAATGATCACATCCACACCCTCTAAGTATTTATTAGATAAATATAGAAATAAAGTTTTTAATGAAACCTGAAAATACAACTGATAGATTGTTGAACAAATTAGAAGATATTGGAGATTTAATCATAGCGATAGATTGTTGAACAAATTAGAAGATATTGGAGATTTAATCATAGCAACATCAGTCCTATTTTTCAAAGGAATAGGACAACACATGGAGTTGAGGTGTCAAGAGCTCCAAAATTATTTTCAACCATAATTTTATTTTGGAAAATACGTTCCAGATTTCAAGGCAGCAGTTGGAAAACTATTTCCAGGTTTGGAGGCATCAATTACTCAACATTAAGAGATTATAAAAGAAGCAACTAAAGACTAAGTGAAGGGGGATTAGGTTAGGAAATAGAGACAATGAGTCTATTTTCTCTGTTATGAAGCCCATGGGCCATTACAATTTTCTCATCCGTGAAGGATTAATTCATGAACTCATGGTTCAATCCTTAGTAGAGCCTTGTGTTTTCTTTCTATTTTCTATGTTAATTTTTCTCTTATTTTTATCTCAGTTATTCGTTCTATTACTATAATTTGCAGCAAGTTTGCAGGTTCTTAAGATGATAATTTGGTACTAAATATACCGTCGTGTATGTTTTTACATATGAAGATTATTTAATTAAGTGTTTATTTGTTGAATTCACTGATTGTGCTCAGCTTATGCACTTGATATTTCTTTGTTGGATCCATTATTTAAATGCCCAGTAAAATCATTCTTCTTCATCTCAGATCTACAGATACTTCCTTACTCTCTACTAGACCTGAGATTTGTTGTTCCTCTCTTTTCCTCCATCTTTCATTATCAACAAATGAGCTCTGTTGAATGAGACTCCATGCCTAGTGGATTAGGCCTCTGATCTCTCAGGTTACTACCTTTTTATTCCAATCTGTTTTTATTCTTATCATCAACCCTCTCTACCCTATTTTGTTTATCATTCAACTATGGTATCTATGCTTAATGATGTAAGTTGTTTCTTAGTGACAGTGAGTGACCAGTTCCTATTTGTCTTTGAGGGAGCCCCCTCTGGTTCAAGACCCAGCTTGTGGCCTGAAGTAGGTTCAAATATGTCTTGGATTGGTTTCTAAGAACCTAAAATCCATCTCAAGCTACAACAGGTTGGTGACGTGATTGATCTAGCCATGCATTAAAGGCACTAGGATGTGGGAATTTACTCCACAGTCCCACACACTATCATTTTCTTTCTGCCTTGGTTTTTCATCATTTTCTTTGTTGAAAGTTGAGAAAAAATCTCTTAGCTCTGTTTTTTGATGCCCTCGCTCCTAGTGGTTTCCATAACTAATTAACCCCTCACCTCTAGTTTAAAAGAATCATTGTACAAGGCATGCGCTCGCGGTTGATTTGCATCTAGTGAAATACATGATTGTCTTTAAAATCTGGTTATATTTGGCTCTGGTTATCATTTTTGTGTTCTTCCCTCCCTACTCTACCATTTCTTGAAGAAACTGAAAGAAAACAATCGATTGTTAGCTGAACGATAGCAATGGTTTTTTTTTGGATTTTCCATATTTTCATTTTCCATTACAATTCAAAAAAAAGGGTAGCTCTTGGTTTGCATGCATGATGCTTGAGCTCAAGTTCTCTTTAAGTTTTTATGGGTGTTGTAGTATTTTTGGATCGAATAAAAATAATGGGTTTAAGACTCAGGTTAACTTCACCAAAGCTTTCATATTTCATCATGTCCTTGGTATTATGTCTAAGTTATGCTATAATTTCCAATAATTTGTTTTAAAATGGAAACAGATTGAGTTCAAATAGCTTGTTTTCCCTTGGAGGTATCCTTTGTTTTGGTTCCTAGTTTGCATGGTACTTTTCTCTATTGAAAAGAATGAGTGTTGGTTCAAACCCACTTGATGTCCTTAGCTATGTGATCATTAGGTTGCACCCAAGTTTTTATTTTGATTATGGTTGGAGTTTTTAATATGAACGGTGGCTAATTCAAGGCTCTGATTTTCTGACTGTTATTTGGGTTGATAAAACGATGCATACATTCATCTTTTAAATCATTTTCCTTTCTCCTGAATATATTGGTTTAAAAAGGTGATGGGTTTTGAACCCTAAACTTACATTGAGCCTCATGAGCTCGAACCTAGGTCGATAGAATTGCATGCATTCATGTCATTTTCATTGGGAACTTAAATATTTGGGCATTTCAAATCTCAGCTGTGAATTAAAGTTTTTGAATGCATTGGGATGTTAAAGGAAATATTGGGGTTTTTACTGTCAATTTGAATTTGTTCAAACTAATTCTAAAATATGACAGTATTGAAAACATATATGTCAAACACACAACTGTGAGCTATGATTTCAAACTCGGGTCTTTTAGTTCTAAATAAATGATGACATTTCAATTGAGCTATTATTCTTCCTCGCATTTCTCCTCAAATCATTTATGACTTTTCATTGAAATATTTTGAGTCCAACTGAGATTTTGTAAAATTATATATGCACACAATTTTGGTATAGTTTGTACATCATGATTGGTTGATGATTTTGGCACAGAGTTTAAATAATTGAAGTATAATTGAAAATGGGTTATGATTGTATTTTGAGACTCCTCATGTGTTAAAATTTTGCGGGCATCAGTCTATGATTGTATTATGATTATAGCTTTAGTTTGAGCATGGAATAACATGCATTCAATAGTGAAGATATGCTTGTTTATGTTTATGGCTTGGGAAGGAAAGTACATTAAAGGGCTCATGCATATGATTGGTTTCAATGGGCATGCTATTCACGGTTATACATACAATGACTTATATTTTGATGAATTAAAAGGAAAATGACAAAAGTCATATGGGTTGTTATATGGACTCATTACCCCTCATTAATTTCACTTTACATAAGTTATTTTCCTCAAATCGCGTTCAATTAAATTCCCATTTCCATTCTAAAACTATTTATATAATTACGATGAAGTCAGTATGAAATAAATACATTATGGATGTATGACCAACATTATTGATTAAAGGCATAATTTTATTATAGCATATATGAATGATTAAAAGTGGCTTGGAGAAATTTATGGACTGATTAAGTTTCATGAGAATACTTATAGACATGGTTTAAAGTTAAAGTTTGGATAGTCTACTTGTAATTTTTCGTATGTATATCTTGAAAATAAGTGGTTTACATGCCTGGATTTGAGATATGGATGTCGTTAGATGAATGATTTCAGACTGTACTTCTATCCCTATTTTCACTTTTCCCTTTCATTTCCTTTTTTATGTTGCATGGTTTTGTTATCTTAAAGCCAAATTAATCATGATGACAAATTGTATTAGATGTTTAATCTTACTATGTCTTATGCGTGTACTAATTTTACTATGATGGTATTTAGATGATCTTTTTCAATCATGGTAGCAGTAGAGGAGGAAACAAAGGAAGAAGAGGGAGACTTCCTAATACATTTTGGCAACCCGGGGGCATAAGAAGTTAAGGTTTTCTATACATTTTGACTTTGATTCAAATGAATTTTAGCAATTGGTTCAAACTAAGCACTTAAATCTTGGTGGAAAACATGCCTGTCCTCAACCCCAAGTATCTCCTAATGTTATCTTGCAAACTCACCTTGGTATTTTCAATGTTCCTGAATCCCCTGTGCAACCTCATAATGATGGATGGGATGGCATACCCGTCAATCCTTCTTTTCGTTGACTCCATCCATAATGTTCCAATCAATGGCCCATTGACTCCCCTCCTTTGGTTGACCCAACATTGTCAGTTCATATTGTTTCTACTAACACATCCATGCCTCCTCCTCCACCACCTAAATATCACAAAACCATTCCTCATGGTTCTCAAGTTGACAACCATTCCTATTGGAGTTACTTCACACACACCTAGGATTTATTTTTCCTAAGGTTATTCCTTTTTTATTAGTCATAATTAGTCATTATCTAGTCTCCTATATTTTAGGGGAGAATATTCCACCTAGAGAATATTCTCTTTCAGTTGACACTTCAGTTTGACTAGTTGAGTTGAGTTTAGATGCTGCATTGGTTTTGTCACCATGCAACATTGGGATCATCACCAGCTAATGTGCACTTGCCTT